>CABHPH010147002.1:792-21586 GCA_902168325.1 Peromyscus nudipes | reverse complement strand
GTCTGTCTCTCGGAACCATGAATGTTCTTCCCTAGAAGAGAATATCTTCACAGCAATTTCTCCCCACCATTTGTCTTGCCAAACTTTTCCAAACTGACCTTTGCCGATGCTTTCTTGTAACACGAGGATCCTGGCAATTCTTCTCTGAACAAACAGTAGTAAATCCTTTGTCCCAGGTAGCAGCATCACCGTAGTCACCAACATGATGAGAAGAAGCCGGCAACTCGGAGCAGTAGCCACTGCCTCCATAGTTCCACCGCCACTATTTGTGGCCAGGTTCCGGGCCGAAACTTCTCCTTAGCAAGCCTCCTAGGCCGGCCTCAAACTCGGGATCCTCCGGCCTCTGCCTCCTTCAGCAAATCCTACCGGCGTGCGCCACCACCACCGGCCGAGTGTAGCACAAAAGACAACATGTGAGAATTGTCCTTTCTCTGTGCACCAGATGAGTCTTAGAGTTCAAACTCTGCTTTATTCAGACTCGGGGGCAAGCACCTTTACCCACTATACCATTTCACTGGACCACTTTTTACGAATTTCTACTACTGGTTTTGATTACTATTCTGTTCCACTTCTTGTTTATTACTTTTATTTTGTGTATTTGAATATGTTGGCTGCTTGTGTGTCTGAGCACCACATGCATGCAGTTCCCAAGTAGACCAGAAGAGGGCATCAGATCCCATGGAACTGGAGTTACAGATGGTTGTTAGCCAGTATGTGGGCACTGGCAATTGAACCCTGGTCCTCTGGAAGAGTAGACAGTGCTCTTAACTACGGAGTCATCTTCCCAGCCTCTGATCTACTTTTGAATCTCCAAAGAACAATTGTGACACACACACCCCCACACACACATCGCTATACAAATTGTCTGTTTTCTTCATTGTGCATAATTCCATGGTTGCTTTAGTTACCATCTTGTCATTCACTATCAGTGTCCTCTTTTTTCTAGCAATAGAAAACAATACATTTAATTGTCTTGGGTCTTAACCACTTTTCTTTAATTAGCTTGGAGAAGAGTTGTACAAAGGTTTACTATATTGTTAACATCAATATTTCTTCAAAGGACAGGCATGCTTGACAAAGATTCACAATTCTAAGATAAAAAATGACATTCTAATGTACATTCTCTTACTATTTCATCACACTGAGTATAAACGAGCTGAATTGGAAGCTGGGAGACAAGGAAGAATTGTTTGTGACTTAGCAACGTAGACACAAGAACTTCCATGGAAAGTGGACCTTTGTATAATATGATGCATTTAACATATAATTTAACATGAACAAATATAAAGAAGCCTTTAGTTGTGATTCATAATATTATCCAAATTGACGATGAACACTAGAATAAAAATGTGAAAAATGACTTGATAATATTAATAAAAATTTGGACTTGACTTTCAGTTAATGTAATACTTCTTAAAATTCAATGTTGGGTGGAAATAGTTTTAATATGTTTTATTTAAAGCTAAATAAATTCTTTAAGAACAAAAAGAATGAGTTAGCTCAGTATATATGCCAATAGTCAGAAGAAATAATTTTGATATATTATTTAGTCAACTATTGAAAAAAATTTAAAGCATGTTTAGGACAACTTAGACACATGAAACTATTCTGAATTGTTGGTTTGAAAATAATCTGTTGGGCATGTCTACACTTTGTACTCAATTGGTTCAGAAATAGAAACAATAATTTGTGTTTTATTAAAAAAATCTTGAGGACTTGGCAAAATATTTTCTCCAACTGAAGTTTTGAATAGAATATGGTTTACAGAAAATGTTTCTTCTTGATTCATAGACATTATTCTTGAATATCTTGAGGGCATATCACATTTTTCTTTTGCTTGAATACTACAATTTGGTGCACATATTTTCTATTATAGTAAATACTGAAATGTGGCTTTGAAAACCCGATCAGTTTGAGTAAAATTGAGATTCCACTTATTTCTCTAAGTAAGGCATAGGCCATGACTTCTGTCTGTTGACACAGAGAGTTTGGGGAAACACTCCTCCCTCCCCACCCCACCCCTGCACAAACACCATGTTGCTTATTCTACTTCAGTGATTATTCTGTTAGAGTCTAGTCTTCAGTCACTGTGACCAAATGCTTACTAGAAATGACTGAAAGGGGAAAGGGGGGTTATTTGATTCATAGTGCAAGAGGTTTCAGCTCATGGTTATCGGGCTTTGGATGTGCGGTTGTATGGTGAGCTGATTATTGCAGCAATGGGAATGGGTAATGGAGCAAAGCTGCTCACCTTGTAGAGGCCAGAAAGCAAACAGACACCTCACCTTTGCAACGAAGTCCTTCACTGAAACCCATTAGGCTGTTCATAATTGAATAAATACAATCATGAATATGGAGTCCTTATGATCAAATCATGTCACAGAAGCCTTGCTTCTGAATACTGTTGTGCTGGGGAATAAGTCCTTGCAAACATGTTTTATTTTATTTAAAATACAAACCAAGACAATACTTGAAATAAATGAAAACTCATAACTCATGTATAGAGGTATATGCATAGAGGCACATTCCTTGCTAGATAAATATATACTTGGAAGAATATAGACTATCATTTGGTGGTGACAGAGCATAAGAGTATGAAGATCCTGGATTGGTGCAAAATAGATAAAAAAAAAAAACCAGAAATGTCTCCTAAATTTGCTTTATGTTTAAAGTGGCAAAGTAAGAGAATTTGTTGGATTAATATGAAGGCCTGAAAATGAACTATGGTAGCATATCTATAAGGATGGCCGACACTGTTTTGTATTATTTCTATACATGCAAACTTCACCTTCCATCAAGGAAGTGTTTGTATCTTTTAACATTGGAAACTTTTCTCTTTATAAAGAATTTTTGGTCCTACCCAGGAGACTGTGTAGAGAGAGAGAAGACATGGCGAGTGAGACTGTAAGAAATATGATTGGCTTGAACTGTTTGGGAGGCATTCAGGCAGTGGGACCAGGTCCTGTGCTCAGTGCATGAGTTGGCTGTTTGAAACCTGGAGCTTATGCAGGCTCAGCCTGGGAGGAGGGGACTGGACCTGCTTGGACTGAGTCTACCAGGTTGATCTCAATCCTCGGGGGAGTCTTTGCCCTGGAGGAAATGGGAATGGGGGGTGGACTGGGAGGAAGGAGAGGGGAGTGGGAGGGGGGAGAACAAGGGAATCCGCGGTTGATATATAGAATTAAATTATATTGTAAAATAAAAAAAAGAAATGTAATCAGTTGCTGGTACATAATTAATTCAGCCCAATCAAAACTTAGCATGAGAATCTCATGTGAGGAAGTGATGCTTTAATAAAGTCTGTCAATAGTCCAAACATTCCAGACAGTGACTTAGGTAGCAGAGATGAGTCACAGAACCTTTTTAGGCACTTCCTGTGGTGGAGGCAGGTACCTTTTACTTTTAATACACAGATCCCTAGCTGAGTTGGAACTCTATTTCCAAACCCAAGGCAAAACACAATCTATGACTTCATACAGGACTAACTGAATGGGACTTTAGGCTGCTAGGAAGTAGAAAGTGTTATTTTGATTGAGTAGAAGGCTATAAATTGTTGCAGCTCCAAATCTCATCATCTGTAAAGATAATTCTGCCTAAACCTACACATGTATGACATTTTTTTCCACCAAGAAATGGAGACTATTTTCTCTTCCCTTAGGTTTCTATTGTCCTAGTGACAGGCTTTGAGAAATTGGATGTGGTGGAAGAACAGCAAAGCAATTTCTTTCTTTCTTCTTCTTTTATTTTTTTGTATTGGCTTTTGGCTGTTTTAATTTCAATTAATATATTAATTATACATGTTAATTAGGTTTGGTAGATTTCAAACATACGCACTATTAAATTAATTAAATCTAATCATCCTTCTTCAGCTCTTTGACCCTTTCCAAGCCCTAAGAATTAACCTTTACTTTCAGGTCTTTTTTTTAAGCTTCCACACAAGAGAGAGAATATGTAGTCCCTTTCTGTTCCTGTCTCATTTCATGTAACATAATGTCCTCTGGTTCCTATGTTGCAAATGACAAGATCTCTTCCTTTATTGTGGAATAATACCCCAACGTGCGTTTTCCTTTTCCGTGTATATGCTGCTGAATGAGTCTGTGATTCCTGAGTTAACGTCTCAAGAGTTCTTTCACATTCGTATGTTCAATTTCATGAAAAATGCATTGTACATGGAGATATTTGAAAAACCTTCTAAGATGTTTATATCTGCTCATGGAACCCTTTTCTCCCTACTGAGTTGCTTCATCCAGCCTTGATACGTGGATTTGTGCCTAATCCTATTGCATTTGGTTATTCCTTGTTTAGTTGATATCACTGGAAGGCCTGTTCTTTCCGGAAGGGAAACAGAGAAGCAGTAGATCTCTGAAAGAGGGGAGGCAGGGAGTAGGAAGGTGGGGGGAGCAGTGGGGGAAGCCAGGGAGTGGGGAGAGTGGAGGGGGGAGGCTGTTTGTGGTCAGGAGGTGTTGTATGAGAGAAGATTAAAGAAAAAGAATTTTAAAAAAGGGAATACTTAGATGACAAAGATACATGAGGATAGAAACTGAGTAGCAGAGAACTTGGCTGCCCCAGTTGGGTAATTGGATCCTAACCTATCTATACTTAAGGCCAAGCTGTGCCATACCTCAGGAGAGCCACATTAGCCAGCACCAAATGCTACAGAGGAGTGCAGGATACTGAGTCTCGCCTGAGTGTATGACGAAAAGAGCCATGAGGAAAAGAATGAGAGATGTTGTTTTGAATCATTGGTGTTTGTTAGGTAGTACAGATCATTGACTCGTAAGACAATCAGCCTGATTAGAGGATTTGTATAACTTATGGCATCTTCCCCCAATCCTTTTTAGCACATTCTACACTCTGTTTTTGTGCTTAAAAGTTCTACTTATTACAAAAGTGTTTTATGTGGGGCTACAGAGAACACTACATTAAATTATTTGTAACAGTTAACCTGGTAAATGGACACTTTTGCCTTTGTTGATTACATGGCTAGTTAGTCTTGGTAAAGCAGTCAACCTTCTATCCCTGTGTCTACGGATAGTCTATATTCCAAACGCTTGGTGAAATAAGTAGTTATTTGTTGCATAAAGCTCTTGGTGAACTTATGAAAAAGGAGACCTATTAGTGACAGTATTTTGTACTTATTTGGGAGACTTTTGTTCATGATTTATTCAGATACAAATTTTGTCTACATAGCTAGTCATCACTTCTAGTTTGTTAGTAGAAATCCTATTCTAGTGGCTACATGAACACTCAATGACCATTCTACATTTGAAGATGATAGTGGCTGTTCTGACTGTATTCTAACCAGGAAACTATGAGGGAAAGATGTGAGGATGTATGTTTTTTTAGGAATTATGGGGAAGGGGTAGAATTCATATTTAAATTTTTTGCTAGCTGGAACATATACTCATTTTCTGGAGGTCAGGCATTGATTGTGAATCATGAATGTCAAGCCGTGACTTAAGGATGAAAGCAATAAGCTATGTGAAATTTATTTTCTAAAAATAGTCATGGGGCTTTATTTAAGTACAAGGCTGAGATTAAAGTGAAATGAATCTTTAATGGGTTAAGGATGTCCATTGTGTTACTACATGTTACTAACAATGATTTGTTCTTTTTTGTGACTGTTTAACTCGTCTGATTTCACCTCTTGACTATACCTTGGCCTTCCTTGCTTTCCTGTTATCGATGGTTCAGAATGACTCCCCCCCACTTTTTTTGTTTTTCCCATACAGGGTTTCTCTGTGTAGCTTTAGAGCCTGTCCTGGAACTCACACTGTAGACCAGACTGGCCTGAAACTCACAGAGATCCACTTGCCACTGCCTCCTGAGTGCTGGGAGTAAAGACATGCCCAGCATTTCAGAATTGCTCATTTTTAATAAGAACCCTACTAAGTAAGTTTAGTAAGAATTAACCCCACCACATCATTGTACATTATCAGTCTTGATCTCTAATTGGGTACCCTTTTTCTATACCTTTTATGTATAAATCGTTGAGCAGGTTTCAGCAAGAATCCTGGTAAGTCAGTTTGGAAAGAATTCACCTACCTTTGATGTCCCTTCTTAATAATTTTCCACCCATTTCCTGTTCTTATTCTGCTAGTTCCCAGTATCTTATTCCCTCATTGCAATAGCTTTGACATCCATTGTAACTGTATTGAATAAAATTTTCTTTACTCTTTTAACAAGTGTCAGAACATTTTTTTCCCTCTAACACTACAGACTTAATATTTCCTGAATCAGGGGACTTCCTAAAAAAATAACTCTGCAGATATGTGTTCAGGCATTGAGACTAAGTTCAGGATGAGCTTTTTATGCTTTTGTATTAACTATTTCATTATCTGGACCAGTTGAGACAGTAAATTTATGAATCATCATCAGTAAGGAATGAGTTATTCTTTTGTTCATGAGGGAAGAAAATTATTGGGACACATATATCTTTAAAAAGATTTGCTTATTAATGTACGTAGGTGGTATGTGTATAGGTACATATTCGTGTGTGTGTGTGTGTGTGTGTGTGTGTGTGTGTGTGTGTGTGTACATGTGCATGCATGTGATTATATGGGCATATCAAAGCTAATATCAAAGGTGAATATCTACCTTAGGAGTTCACCTCCTAAGGTTTTGAAAAGTGGACTCACAGTGAAGTGAGAGCATATGGATTTGGCTAGATGGTTGTCCAATAAGATGCCAGTATCCTGCTGTCTCCACTCTCAAGCACTGGCATTGCAGAGGTTTGCTAACTGTGCCTGGCTTTTATGTGAGTACTGGAGAATCTGAACTTAGGTCCTCATTCTTGCATAATATGTTGCTGACTAAGCCACCTCCCAACTGCTAGGTTTATGTTAGTATCTACATTTTCTGTAACTGGCTTTTCCTTTAAAAAGGAATATATATTGGTCTTTTACATATTGTGGGAGTTATCAGAAATTGAAAAATATATGGAGAGAAAGTACTTTTGTTTCTATACCAGACAAATTTGAAACATCCCTTATAACATTATCTACTAGACCTAAGCCTACTGTTGGGTTGGTTGCAAAACTTTTTTCCTTCAGCATAACCATCAGTGGAAGACAAATAGGTCTTGCTTTCAATATTCATTTTACCATTGGAATTTCTTTTTGTGCTTTTTCTTTTCCTTCTAGTTTATCAACTTTCAATTGTTAGAGCCTTGTTATAGGCACTTTTCTACTGCTGTGATAAAACACAATGATCAAGGGAACTAATAGAATAAATGGTTTATTTGGGGCTTGTAGTTTCAGAGGGATAGGAGTTCAGCATTGCCATGATGGTGATCATGGCAGCAAGCAGACAGGTATGGCATTGGAGCCGTACAGGAAAACTCACGTATTGACCCACAATCAAGATGGAGAGCACATTGGGGATGGAACCAGTCTTTTAAAGCTTGAAGTCCATCCACAGTGACACAATTCCCCCAACAAGGCCACCCTTTCTAATTCTCCTGAAATAGTTCCACCATCTGGGACCAGGTATTCAAGCATTTGAGCATATGGGGACCATTCTCATTCAAAGCACTGCAAGCTTTGTATTTCATCTCAAAATAGTCAAGACCCTGGATTGTGCCACAAGGCACCCTGGAGAGTGAGTAATTCAGTCAGTCACATTTAAGCAAGGTTTCGTTTTACAGAATTTCTAAATAATTGAGAAAACAGCTTCCTTCAGAAACATTTAGAATTCTTAGAAGAAATTATAATTTTATAACCCCCCTGATTTTAGTATATTAATATTTTAAGTGAACATAGACTCATATATATGTGTGTGATATCATCTATCTATCTATCTATCTATCTATCTATCATCTATATATCTCAGATTAAGAGAAGCATCTAGATGATTCTTTAGATGCTAGAGAAGGTTTAATTTGTATATTACTGAACAAGGCATGACTTAATTGAATTCCACTGAAAAAATTGTTTTAGAAATATATCTTGAAGCTGAGAAGTTGTGGTGCATGCCTTTAATCTCAGTACTCAGGAGGCAGAGGTAGGCAAATCTCTGAGTTTGAGGTCAGCTTGGTCTACAGAGCAAGTTCCAGGATAGCCAAGGCTAAACACAAAGAAACTCTCTCTCAGGAGAAAAAAAGAAGGAAGGAAGGAAGGAAGGAAGGAAGGATGGAAAGAAAGAAGAAAGAAAGAAAGAAAGAAAGAAAGAAAGAAAGAAAGAAAGAAAGAAAGAAAAGAGAAAAAGAAAGAAAAGCAGTACATCTTAATATTTAACTCCAGACATGTGTGGTTGTTAGGAAGGAAAACCAAAATTCCCCATACTGCTTTTTCAGTACTAGTGGAAAACAAAAACAAAAACAAAAACAAACAAACAAACAAAAAACTGATTTATGTTTCAAGTAAAGAAAAGTTCATAACAAGTGGGCTTTAATTTCTCATCCATGACTCTCTGGATAACATCTTTCTTAGGAGAGTTGAGTGGGAGCAGAATTTCGTTATATAGCCAGCCCTTAGCTTTACCTTGAAGTCCTGTCTCAGCCTCCAGGTGCTGGGCTTAGAAATGTACACGACTACGGTCCAGAATGGATCATTCATATTTTAGAGAATTCTTTTTAAAAGATTAGTTAATAAAATGAATAATTATTTATTTTATGTGTCTGAATGTTTTGCATGCATGCATTTCTGTGCATGTGTGTGCCTAGTGCCCTTGCAGGCCAGAAGAGGACGTGGCTATCCTGGAACTAGAGTTACAGACAGTTGTGTACCACCATGTGAGTACTAGGAATTAAACTTAGCCCTCTGGAAGAGCAAGCAGTGCTCTTAACTCCTGAGTCATTTTTCCAGCCCAAGTTTTAGACAGTTCTTATGGACAGACACAGATACATTTTTTTGAAGTTAGGAAAGAAATTTTACTTTTCAATTTATTATAAGACTAGAAAATTATATAAAAGGAGAATAGAGAAAAGTGATGAGAAACTTGGAGCCAGCTCTATTGAAAAAAATAGGTTAATGTTGAGATTGCCTTGCTGTTTTCATTTCTTTCTAACATATTTTCATCACTTTACAAATCAGATGAAATAATGTAGTCCTGAAATGATTATATAAATAAACTTTTTTTTTTTAATTAGTTTGGCCTCCTAGGACAAAATACTACAGACTTGCAGTTATAAAGTAGAGAAATTTATGTCTTACAATTCTACAGTCTGGGAAGATTAAGATGCTAACAGAGTTAGTATCTGGTGTAGTTTGATTTTTTATTTTCTCCAAATGCTACCTCCTTGATCTGTCTCACCAGCATAGGGATTCATGGGCTCCTTAGCTGTGTTTTTCTCAGGCACTAATGCCACCCATGAAGGTTCAGTTCCTCATGACTGAATCACCTTGCAAAAAGACTCTGCCTTCTAATGTCTTCACATTAGTGAGTATATTTCAACATAGTGAATATTGAGGTAACAATAGCAACCCCTTTCTGCAAATTATTAACCTGTACCATTAGAATTCTAATCTTGTCTTCTTGGCATGTGTATGCAACTTTTCGTATTATTGAAATGTGGAATGGACAAGACTTTTGAATTTTGTTTTTTAGAGTTTTTAGAGTGTGGGGAGAGTGCCTCTTTGTAACTGTTTTTATTTTTTTTTATGACTGATTTACAGACAAAATGCTGTAATTTCTTATTGCCGCTAGCTGTAGTGTGGAATTTACCCATTCATTGTTCTTTTGAAAGCTTCACTTCCTTCAGGGAATGTGTTGATTTCCCAGTCCCTGAACATATGCTGGAAAAAAATGCACTCTTTAATTTCTTTTACATTTGTGGAGCTTATCACACATACAACAATTGTTTCATGAACTCAAATGCTGAAGTAAAGTTAGAAATTAAGCTATATATATACACACACACACACACACATGTGTGTGTGTGTGTGTGTGTATACATATATTCTATATATATGGACAAAAATAGTTCAGGTTTTACACATTAATTTAAAAAAAGAAAAAAAAAGTAAGGAAGAGAATGAGCAAATCCCAAGGAACCGGCCAATGGAAGCGCAGCTTTATAGTCTGTGCTGTGCCCATCACTCCGTTCCTTGTGGAATTATAAGCTGGCTGTGAAAATGTAGTCTGAATACATTAGAGATCGTTGCTTATTCTCCTTAATGAGAATCAAAGTAAAGAAGATATATCAAGTGTTTTTCTAATTCTAATTGTTCATTGTCATCTGTCTTGGCCCACATTGTCATGCTCTCTTTTCCTAACATGGGGAAGTAAGGGGATGGATGACTTTTGCTTCATTCACGTTTTAGACTTCTTCTATTTCAGTTTTGATGGTGGCAGAGAAACATCTGTATTCTCTTCTGTTGTTCCTTGGTTCCTTGGTTATTGATGTCACTATCGAAAATTGTGTAGAAAAAGTCTTGAGACTATGTTAGCTCCTATTTTGTTAGTGACTGCCTACTTCTAAAGTTAATAAATATATTGATTCCTTGAATCAATAAAAATTTTCTTTGCACAGTAATCATACTTTAGTTATTATTTTAAAGCATTGTTTGTTGCAGTAACTATATTTTAAATACATATAAAATTTGTAAATTATTAAGATATGAGATGATAAATTCACTCAATGTTTTCTAATGTTACTTCAAGTAGTTTTCAAGTGAATTCAGGATGCTAAGGGATTTAAGAATACCTAGTAAAGATTACCATCACTGTCTTTAAGACACAAGTGTGCCCTTGCTGAGTTCAGTGAGTCGTCATATTTCATGCTTGGACTTATGTGGACTGTCATTAGCCAGAATGACCTTCATTTACTTATTATTCCTAGGAATGCCTGTAAACCTTTAAAATGACCTCGTGCTTATTATTCTGGGGAAAGAGGAGTGATTGTCCTCAAATTTACCCCTGTGACAAGTCTCTACTTCCATTTTCTTCTTTCTTAATAGGTGACTTCTTCTGTCACTCCCTGCTTTCCCATGAACTGAGTGATGCATTGCTAAGCTCAGTTCCCTTCATTTTCTCTGCACTCCATCCCTGGACACTTACTACTAGGATGCTACATTCTATCTTCCACATCTGCTGCCCTTGTCATTGTCATTATATGTCCATGTCTTCTCAATGGACAGCACTACCACTGAGTTGTTACCAGCTAACCAGGCTAAAAATTCTTGTGTCATCTCCAGCTATGACAGAACCTCTCACACATCAACACAAGACGGTACTACCTCTCATACATCAACATGAGCCTGCACTACCTCTCACACATCAACACAAGACGGCACTACCTCTCATATGTCAACATGGGACTGAACTTCTCATCCTGTCCTTGTTACCACACCTCAAGTCGTTGTGCTTTATCAACTAGAATTCTGCTTTAGTCTTATGCTGTGCATTCCTGATTCTGTTTGTGGTGTTATAAAAAGTACACTGAACATGGTGAAGACAGAGCGTTATTAGCGTCCTGGGAATTAATTAGATTTAAGTCCCTCTGCAGGGTTTCTAAAGTAGTACATAGAATATTTTTTTCAGTTATTGTTTAAACTGTGTACCTCTTGAACTCAAAGCTTATGTATAGGGATCTCTTTCCGTTTTTCTGTGAGTACTGAATTGCACATGTGAAGGGTAAGATTTTACAAGGCCATGAAAATAACAAATATCCAGGAAGAACAAGCATAAGGTATCTCCAAACTAAACAATTACAAGAGCTGAAAGCAGGTTTCGGGGTGAGGGGCATGCATGACTCTTTCCAAATGCAGAGATCATGACAACAAGTCAGGAAGGTCTACAGAGAAGATAGCTTATGACAAAGGAGTGTGGCTAAGCTCTTTATAAATAACCATCATTTCATCAAGTATAATAGACTTCATTTTATTCACATTTTACAATTAATTAAATTTAATTACTTTCTAATTATTCATTTAAAACAAAAATAATAACTTTGCACATAGGATTTGTAACATAGATATGAGGGAGATTAATGATTTCAAAACATGATACTGAAATCCTTCTTTTCCTTGTAGATCACCTAATAGAAGATACTTGAACAAAAATAAAGAAAAGAAATAATTTAACACCCTAAATATGCAGGCCAAATGATGATAGGAAAAGAAAGCAGGCAAACAGAAATAGTCTCCGAAACAATTTGACAACAGATGGCAAAGATACAATGAATTGCAATTATACATTTTATGGTTATAAATACACATGAATTAAATATGCCAAGTCTGCGGTCCAATTATCAAATTACCAAAGCAAAACCCTCTGTAAACCCTCCACCAGAAGCACATGTGCATATAAAGACACAAATCCTTGGAAGTTAAAGGAGTAGAAAAAATATATATCAGACAAGATGAACTTTAGTAGATGGGACACTGTATAAAGATAACATTTTCCTTTGATAAAGAATAAATTAATCAATATTTGTTCAATGCTTAAATGCATATGAACAAATTAAACACATAGCAAACACCAACAAACCAATAATGAGAAAGAGACAACTCCACATCCAACAATGATTTTAATATTATTTTATTAGTAACAAAACAAGTAGATGGAAAATCATGAAGTATGCAGTATGCTTGAATGACACCATCAACCAATTTGACTTAATTAGCCATTATGTCGTTCACTGGGACAGTACAAAATACACTAGACTATGAATTGCTCATGAGGCATTTTCATAATATACCATATGCTTAAGCACAAGGTTCTCAACCCAACAGCAAAATTGAACTAAGAGTATATAGAAGACAGAAATTTAAAGTTATAAAATAAAAATATGTCAGAAATTCCAATTTTGGAAACAGTATTTCTAAACAGGCTATCTATCAAAGGAGAAAATATAAGAAATTAGAAAATATTTGATGTGGCATAAAAATAAAAAAAACAAGACCTATTAAAATGTGTACATTGCAGCAAAAGAAACATTTTAGAGAATTCAGTGCTTTAGGTACTCATGTTAGGGGAAAACGATCTAATTCTGAGCTTCCATCTTAAAAGATGAAGAAAATTAAACAAAGACTAAAACAGGACTATTTGATAAAAAAAAAAGTAGAAAGTGGGAAACAGTAAATAGTAAGTGTAGAAGTAGATAGCTCTGTGAGGATAGAATAAATGAAGTCTGCTGCAATCACGTGGAATGACAGTATAAAGCTCCATTAAATAATGGTCCCAAATGTCCAGCACAGTTACATATGCATGTACCAAATTGATTCAACCCTAAGCATTTCCTTATTTTTTTAGGCTGTTTGGCTTAAAATGATAAGAGAATCTAAAATGTTACGGACAATATTTTATGTCTATGGATTTCTAGTTATATTTCATATTTGTATTAGGAAAAGAAAGTGATATTTTGTTGTCAGATTGGAAATGGTGCTTTGTCACAAAGAGATACTGGAGAGGGAGTTGGAGACAAGGGAGACAATACCTTTGTTGGAGCACTATACCACCCATAAGCCTAAAATGTGATCCCTATGGAACCCTGTGATATTAGCATAGAGACTGTAACCTTCCTGCTGTCACCTAGAAATAGAATTTGTCTACTCTGTCTATCAAGATTTCTGACATCTTCCTTCTCTTTGAAAGCACAGCTCTATTACCCAGAGAGTCACACAGTTAAACGTTTCCTTTTCTAAGCCCCCATGTAGCCTGTACAACCTGGAAGTCTGTATATGGAGCAATATAGGAGTATACTGTGAAGATGTGTCTCTGCCAAGGCACCTTCTGATTGGTTTAATAAAGAGCTGAATGGCCAATAGCTAGGCAGGCAAGAATAGGTGGGACTTTCGGGAAGAGATAGGAACTCTGGGATGAAGAGAGGTGCCATTCACCAGCAAGATGCTGAGCAAGTTGGACATTCAGTATGGAGAAGAGGTAACGAGCCACATGGCAGAATGTAGATAAATATAAACTGGTTAATTTAAGTTCTAAGAACTAGTTGGGAACAAGCCTAAGCTAAGGCAAATCTTTCTTAATTAATAAAAAGTCTCCATTTCATTATATGGGAGCTGGTAGTCCAAAGAAAGTCTGCCTAGAAGCAAAAGTCATTCTTCTCTTGTAGCTGAACCATATTGTCCTCCAGGAGGTCTGAGTTGTCTTGCTCACCTGTAACATCCCATATATACATTCATATGCCATTTTGTTGTAGATTACTCTTCATATTGAAGCACTGTGTTGAATGATAATGTATTTATCATATTCACCATTGCTGGAATTCTAGCACCTATTGGAATCCTGACTGTTATGGGGTTCATATAACAATCTCAGAACTGTCGCTTTAAAATTATAACAGTGCTTAGTTTGTCTGCTGAGATCCCTTGATGGCATCACAATTCTCACTTGACTTTCTATTCCTGCCACAGTGTACCCAGGACAGGACAGGCAGCCTGTTGCTAGAAGGCAAACCTTTAACAAATATAGATACAGAGCTGCAGTGGCCACTGGTGGTAATAGATCATCACTTTATCTAATTCTAATGCTTTAAATCTTTCCTGTTTTCTAGGAAGGTCTTTTAGATGATATTCATTTATTTACCAGTTAAACCTGAAGACTGGCACTTGTAGTGAGCCAGAAATCAATTACTTTTCAGCTTCACTAGTTGTTTCTGATAACTATATTTTAGGAGCCAGTTTGCTTTAAAAAAATATCAGTTTTAGGCTCAGTATGAATATCTGGCTGTTTGGGAGGTGTAGAATTTAATAGATGTCCATTTAGCCTATCTGGGAATGCATGATGTCAAAGGATGGCAGAAATGAACTAACCACATCAACATCATCTGGAAGGGTTTTTTAATACAAATTTTCATACAAGTTTTTGGACCTGTCTTAAGGAATCTATGCTTTAATAACCTATACAGTGATTCTTTTTAATGGTTTTATTAATTATTTGGCAATTTTGTAGCTGTACATAATAAATTTTTGTCAGTTATTGTACCCTGTTATGTCTTTCATCTCCTTTCCTTTCCTGATGAAACCTCACATGTGTGTGTGTGTGTGTGTGTGTGTTTGATTAACTGAGTTTGATTATAGTCACTTGCATGCGCATAAGTGGAGATTTATTTCTGAGCAACTAGCTTACCTGTGTCTACCCCACTGGAGAATGTGACAGCTCTCTCCACCAACCATTGACTGCCTATAGTCTTTCAAGGATGGATGGATGGGTCTTGTGAAGATCTATCCCATGCCTGATAGGATGCTGGTGGTCAATTTTGTGCAGGCTGTGTGCTGGTAACTATGGGTGCGGTAAACATGTGAGTTCTAGAGCTATGTCATGCTCAGAAGATACAAACAGCACTTCCCTCCATCCTCTGACTCTTATGTTCTTTCCATCCCCTCTTCCTGAGCATTGAAGGGTGATATAGGTGTACCATTTATGGAGGATCACTCAACAGTCATCTATTCTCATTGCTTTGACCAGTCATATCTCCATTAATGTCTGTTCACTGCAAAAGGAAGCTTGTCTAAGAAAGAATAGCAGATGTACTCACTAATGGGCATAAACATAACTACCTAGAGACACTTTGACAACACATCCATTGCTCAGAACAGCATTAGTAACTTCTCCCCTCCCCAGGTTTTATGACCTCCTCAGCTATAGGATTTTCATCAAGTTTACCAGTCATGTGTTCCTTCATGTGCTGTAGGCTTCAAGTCCAATCAGAATACAGTTGATTACTTGATAATGTCCATCCTACTATTACAGCAGTGAGAATATCTTGTTGGTGGGTCATTATTGGAGCTGATGGTGTCCACAGGTGGATAGTACTGATGATGACTTTTCTCCCCTAGCAGCCTGAATAGCAACTTCTAGCACTGTGAAATTTAGCTGATAAGGAAGAAACTTCCAGTTCAATTTCTCTAAGTCCTGCAACCAAATTATGTGGTGTCTTTAGCAATAGGGCTCTCCCATCTCATTCAGGTGGGTCAGCTAATAGCAATGGCAATAGCCAGCACTTGGGGACCCCTAGAGCCTTACTGACCAGTAACAACTCAGGGGATATATTCCACGTCCAGACATCAGGTCCTTTAGACTTTGTGTAGTAGTCTATGGTTTCTCCAGGGAATGCTATTCATTCATGTAAGGTGCCTTCATTCAAAGTTTTAAAATGTTTACTTTTAATAGATTTACAATTAACTTTGTGTAGTCCTTCCTCTGATTCTCTCTCCTTTCTCACCCCCCGGCCACATTCCTATTCATGCATTTCCATCCCTAGACCCCCCTCTAGAAGATTTCAGATGTTCTCTCGTAGCCTACTCCCTTAAGACCTTTTCCCCCCATACCTCTCTCCATGCTCCTGATCTCTATAGTCACTTTGACACAGTGATCTAAGAATTTGAAATAAGGATATGCATGTGTGAAAGAACATGCTGTGTTCCTCTATCTGGAACTGGGTTACTTCCAGATATTATATTTCCCAGGGGGATCCATTTTCCTATAAATTTCATTGTTCTTTGCAGTTTAGAAAAAAATTCAGTTGTATATCTTAGGCATGCCAAAATAAGAGAAACAATGGTTTAGAACTTTTAAATGTGGTAATGGTTCTTGCGAGATTACAATCCAGTAGTTTTAGTATTTTTTTTTTTTTTGAGACAGGGTTTCTCTGTGTAGCTTTGTAGCCTGTCCTGGAACTCACTCTGTAGACCAAGCTGGCCTCGAACTCACAGATATCTGCTTGCCTCTGCCTCCTGAGTGCTGGGATTAAAGGCGTCTGCCATCATCGCCCAACAGTATGCAGAAACCTTTAAGAGCAGTTAGATTGAATAGGCAGTTGATGGGAGTGTAGTTAAGCAACTCTTTTCAGTTCTGAACATGGGAAGAGAGATAAACGAATATTAGTATGTGTTTGATTATGAAGAATGTGTGGGCTCTCAAGAGATGGCTCAGTGGATTGGTGCACTGACTGCTCTTGAAGCAGATCTGGTTTCATTTTCTAGCACCCATGTGGAAGCTCACATCTATCATTGACTCCAGTTACAGGGGATCTGACACGTTCTTTCTGGCCTCCGGAGGCACCAGGCATGCATGTGGCACACGTACATACATGCGAGCACTGACACACATAAAATAAATAAAATCTTTTAAAAAACGAATGTGTCAACCAGGGTGGCAATGAAACAGTCTGAGTTTCTTTGTTCTTCCAAAGGCACGTTAACTTTCAATTTTCCTTCTCTGCCCCTCCACTCCCATTCGACTTCAACACTTCCAGTTACTGGAGAAATACTATTCATCACGTGACAACAAAAAACGACGCATGCTCTCTAGTTCAAATATAACACGCTAACTGGGAATCATAAAAGTAGCATGTCTTTTCTCATAACAGGTTAGCATCTGCCAATGTTTCAACCTTTTAGAGCAAATGTCTTACGAACAGAACGAGGTAGATCTTACTGCTGCGTACATTTCACATCCTGTGCATTAATAGGCTGGACATGGGTGACTATCACCCGTGAAGACCTTGGTTCTACTATACAGGTTAGTTTCTACTTGTGAAGATGTCATTACTTTTATTAATGAATATTTTGGGCTTTGGGAGATCAGGGGAAAACGAACATTCTGCCCAGAGTTTCCGTCAAAGTTCCTCTACTATGGTGTCTAAGATTCTGTGCTTTTACGATTAGCTTAGGTTGGTGTGCGGTGCATGACAAACAGATCCCTGGTGCTATTCTCACCTCTCACACTTTTGTCAGACTTAATGCTTTAAGCTGTATTTCTTACCCATGCCCAGGAAAATAGAAAATATTCTGTGTATATCAGCTTCATTGAAAGTAAAATAAACTAGTTACACAGCAAAATGATTTTCCAACTATGATTTCTGTGCATTGTATTACTTGAGTCTGCATCTGGGCAAAAATGATTGTCAGTTTATAAGTAATTTTTTTAATGTTAGATTTAAAATAGAAAAAGGCATCAAAATGATAATTATATAATCACCAGGAACAGTATTTCAAAGAGGCATTTACTGACAGAACTTTCATCATTTCTGCTCAACTGTATTCATTACCCTTTGAATAGAGTGGGTCTGGTGATTCCTCTGGGAGGCAGAGATTTTCATTCTGCATTGTTCATACTATATGGAAAATAAAATCAATGTTCCCTCTCTACAAACTCCTTTTGCACCAAATGAGGCAAAGTGTAGTATGCAAAGTATCTTTAGTATCCCACTAAGGAAATGAGCTCTGTGTACATCTAGAAAAACAATTTGTAAGGTGAAGGGTAAAATGACAGGGATAGCCATGATGGACATAGTGGGTTTTCCTGCATCCAGGCCTAATACAGGGAGCTTCTTCTCCTAATCAATCTTATGTCTCTCTCTGTCTGCCTCTGTCTCTGTCTCTGTCTCTGTCTCTCTCTCTCTCTCTCTCTCTGTGTGTGTGTGTGTGTGTGCACATATGCATGCAGTATTTGTGGGTAATGCATGTATATAAGTGTGGTATGTGCATGTACCCATGTGAAGGCATGCAGAGGCTGAGAGACATGTTGACAGTCTTCCGTGATCACTCGGATCACCTTAGCCTTGAAACAGAATCTTTCAATAAACTAGAGTCTTGCCTTTTAGGTTGAATGTCTGATTAGAGAGCTGTCGGGATCCATCTGTCTCCAACCCCTGATGTTGGCATTACAGGCACATGCAGCTATGTTCAGCTTTTAATGTGTACGTTAGAGATTTGAATTCACCTCCTCATTCTTTCAAAGCAAGTATATCTCAGCCACTTCCACAGTTCATGGTATTTCTATGTTCTGGAGGATGAAAGATATGCACACTAATGTACAATTATTTAAGTTACGCATGTTGTTTGTATTGAAAGTTTCTCTGTTCTAAGAAAGGAAAGAAGTAATTCTGGATCAGAGGAGTTGCTAATCAGTAAAGTACCCTAGTTTGCCACCCAGAATCAACGCACAAAAGTCAAGCATGATGGCACTCTGTAATCCCAATCTCAGGAAGGTAGAGACAGGTGGACCTCTAGGGTTCACTGGGCAGCCAGATTATCTAACCCACTGAGCCCCAGGTCCAAGTGATAAACTTGTCTAATAAAATAATAGCTGTTTCCTGGAGAATGGCACTTGATATTGACCTATGGACTCCATACATACAAATCTGTACAGTCTTAGGTGCACACAGAGGGGGTGGGAACATTCATCTCTCTCTCATTTATTTGGTCCTTCTGACTGAAAATGAGACCAATCAGCTTAGTTTTAATTCCATCTTGGAACTTTTGAATTTGTAGGCTTCTAAAATTAAGCAGTGTAATTCATGTTTTAAGTGAATATAATTTTTTGGTACACAGTAGTCCTTCAAATATACAGGGTTATGTTCAGGTACACGAGAATGGGTGACCTATGACTGCGGCAGTCCGAGCTCCTGCTCAACAGTTTGGTGCTCTTTCCTTAGTTTCAAGCCTTCAAGAAGTGACCTCTTCATAAACGAACTCCATGAGGTGCACATCTGAAGACTCTAAGTAGCAATAAACGTCAGCACAATTTGATCACTGATCCATTACCAGCAGTGAAGACAGATGGGCAGTGAGCAGTGGGAAGAGCTATTGGAATATTACAGGGATGCAGAGTAAGCAGCATGACCTCATCCCTGACAAATGCCAGGCTAATCACCCTTTGATTATATTGTATGAGATTTTGAAAACTAAGTTTTGCCTGAACATAATATTCTGCAGTGATTTCAATTCCTTTCAAATGTCTTATATTTATTTCTGACTGATTAGGATTGGCAATGGACACTTTAAGTTTGCCTGAACTCTTCTAATACACGATTTTGACTGTTGAATGAGGAAAAAACACCTAGCTTGCTGGAAGAATGGTTTTAGAAACTGGTTACCATTTTACTTCAATAATCCTTATTGGATTTATAATACAAGGAGATATGAAATGAAATATAAAATAGCCTTTGGAATTAAAGCCACATAACAGCAAGTTTGTTTTTTTTAAGACACACATCTGTGTGCTTTAAAATTCAAATGGGGGAGACAGTTTAGTATGATGGGGACATCTTTTTTTTTTTTTAAACAAATCACAGTTAGAAGAGTCTCATGTAGTGTCTCAGGCATTTTCAGTATGTTTATATCATTGTCTATACCATGATGTCTATTTTTATAATAAAGCATCACCATTCTCATCATCTTTATGTGCTTTCTCAGCTTTAACATAACATTAAGTTCATTTTTTGGCAGTTGGAATAGAAGCATCCATTTTAACTACATAATTTTGAGGATTTAACAAATGAATAAACTCATATAGATACAACTACATTCAAGCATTCCCACCATAATCCAAAGTTTCTTCTTGCTCATGAGTCCTTCCATGGGCTTTTGAGTAGAACGCATATTATTTGGTGTCTGGGTGGGTTATTCTGTAGATATAAGTTAGGTCTAGTTGAGGTATGAGGTCAGTAAGCATAATTTTTCCAAGTCCACCAATGTCTTTATAATTGTCATAATTGTGATTTTCTTTGCAGCTGAATAATCCCATTGTGTATATGTACGACATTTTCATTATTCATTCATTAGTTGATAGACATCTAAACAGATTCTTTTCCTCATCTACCATGATTAGGACAACAATAAATATATATTGCAGTTATACCTGGTAAGGTGTACATAGTACTTGGGATACATTGCTGGGGCGGGGAGGGTAATAGTTGAAGTATATAATAGCTATAGTTAACATAATACTAATGCAGCAAAGCTAAATGTATTCCCACTAAGATCAGGAGCAAGACAAGGTTGTTCATTCTTCACTCTTATTCAATACAGTGTTTGATTTCTGTCATAAGACAAAGAAAGAAAGAAAGAAAGAAAGAAAGAAAGAAAGAAAGAAAGAAAGAAAGAAAGAA
>CABHPH010147001.1:28820-54659 GCA_902168325.1 Peromyscus nudipes | reverse complement strand
AAAAAAAAAAAAAAAAAAAAACTTAAAAAAAAAATAAAAAAAATAAAAAGGATCTCTATCAACACATGGTATGGGCTGGGGGTCAGTTGCTGGCTTGATGTTGGTGGTCATTTTCCTTTGGCAGAGGAGACTCCGTACCACTTACAATTCACTCTGAAGGTTTTCCTGTTCTCTTTACTTAGTGCCAAGAGCTTGAATGCCTTTAGTTGTTTTTAGAAATCAACTCTCACTATTTGCCCAGACTGGCCTTGAACTCATGAACTTCCTGCCTCTGCCTTCTGAGTGCTGTGACGCTATGCCTGGCCTTAAATGCTTTTAATAATGCTGACTCCATCTTTGATTTTTTTTTTCCAGCATCTTGTACAAAACCAAGCTGCCTTTCATTGTGGTCATGAACAAAGTAAGTGCTGCTTCTTGTGGGGATGTCAATATGTCTTTAACACAGAGCCATGACTGATGTTAGAAGTCTGGATAGGTGTGAAGAGTGACTTCAAATGCTGTCAGCAGATTAAGATTTTACTACAGAGGCCGGGTGGTGGTAGTGCACGCTTTTCATCCCAACTCTTGGGAGGCAGAGGCAGGCAGATCTCTGAGTTAGAGGCCAGCCTAGTCTACAGAGTGAGTTCCAGGACAGTCAGGGCCACACAGAAAAACTCTATCTTGAAAAATCAGAAAAAAAAAAAAGATTTTACTACAGAAAGTCAGAGGGACATCAGGGGAGTGGGTGCTGCCTCTCACCCAGTCATTGTAGGGCAGACAGACTAATCCATCAGTCAGAGTGATTCAGTCTTCCCTCAGCCTTAGGGATTCTGTGTCAGTAGAGGAGCAGCAGTCCAGTGGGAATGCCCATCAGAGGCAAGGAAAGGGTTTGTTGCAGTGGAGCTGGGAACAGGGGAGCCGGAGAAGGAAACTCTGTGGATGATGAGTTCTTGGCGGTCACCACTTACGCAAATGATTTTTTGCCCTGGTTTAGTTGTGCTCTTGATTCAGGTCGCTGATGACTGCCTTCTCTCTGGCACAGACCGACATCATCGACCACAGCTTTGCAGTGGAGTGGATGCAGGACTTTGAGGCTTTCCAAGATGCCTTGAACCAAGAGACTACCTACGTCAGTAACCTGACTCGCTCCATGAGCCTGGTGTTAGATGAGTTTTACAGCTCCCTCCGGGTAAATTTATCTCCTGATGTAGTTAGTGGTGGTTGCTGCAGTCAGTGTCTTACCATAGCCTTAACGGGCTTTGAACCAGCGCTGAAAGGAAATGCTTTACATTCTGTAAAGCAGGCTCTGCTGCGTTGCTTAGTAAAGGAGGCTCATGGGCTGGGATGCAGCTCAGTAGCAGAGTCCTTGCCTAGCACGCACATTCATGCTTTCTTGGCAGGTGGTGGGTGTCTCTGCTGTGGTGGGCACCGGCTTCGATGAACTCTGTGCTCAGGTCGCCAGTGCTGCCGAGGAGTACGAAAGGTGAGGATGAGGGAAGGACCATTGATGTGTTCTTCGTCACCGACCATCCTCACATGGCGGTCGTGCCAGGAGAGGCATCTCCATCTTCCGTGGAAAGTGTATTTAGTTGCACACGTGTGTCAGACCTGGCCACGCTCAGGAGTGACAAGTGCCTGTTCCCTTCTTTGAGAAGGTAGACGTATAAAGTGTTCACTGGTCTGAGTTGTTGCCAGGCAGGGGCCATCAGGCCTGTTTTGAAAAGAGCCACTTGGTAGATACTACAAGCTTTGTGGGCAACTTCTCACGTCTGTCGACGTAGGACAAAGGACCTGTAGAAAGTTCAGAAACAAGATCATGGTTATGTCCCTGTAAGACGTCACCTGCATCACGGGCATGGTGTGGACTTGGCACTGAGGTTGCTGTATTACTTGAAGAAGTACACGCTAAGTCCTGTCACAGTTATTGACACCTCATGGAGACACTGCATTGCTGACCGTGGGGACCATTTGCTGACCATTCACCTAAAGGGGAGTTAGCACCTGTGACACCGGGACCATGACCTCATGGGCTGCTTGTTAGCATGCTGCTTCGGCTTCCTAGTTTGACGCTAAGGGCGACATTGTGGTTGCCAGGCAACATTATTTTCCCACTCACGAACTGTCAAGGTTTTTTGTGTATGTTTCCCAGGCTCAGGATTCACTCCGTTCTGTTGTCGCTCCTTATCTTATCCATCACTTCCTTATACACTGGGCTTCCTGAGCTTCAGGCCGTCTCCTTACCTGTTTCCTCACACCAGTGACGAGCCCCTCAGTCCCTCAGCGGGGGGTCTTCACTGTTAGCTTTTACAGCAGCCATTGGCATTGTTGAATTCTACAGGGCAGATTCAGTGATGCGGAGGGTGTGCAGAGGACTCCAGTGAGGTCAGGTCTTGTTCCTGGCAGTTTTAAGCACACAAGGGATAGGTTGGGGTGGGTGGTGTGGGTTATTCGGGAGAGGAACTTAAAAGGCATTTCTTTTTCCAGAGAATATCGGCCTGAATATGAGCGCCTGAAGAAATCACTGGTAAGAGGGAGAGTGTGTTAGAACTGTTAGAGAGTCCTTCTGACCCACACATGGCACAGGCCTGCAGTCCCAGCCAGTCACCAGAGACTGGTGGGGGACTCTTGAGCGGAGGAGTTGGGGACCAGCTGGTATGGTGGCCTGTGCTGTAATCAGCACTCAGGTAGGAGGGATGAGAAGGAAAGAAGGTTTGGAGACAGGGTTTCTCTGTGTAGCCCAGGCTGTCCAGGAACTCACTCTGTAGACCAGGCTGGCCGTGAACATGTAGAGATGTGCTTGTCTCTGCCTCCCGAGTGTTGGGATTAAAGACACGTGCCACTTCTGCTTGGCTTGTATTTTATTTGTTTTCCCGGCTTTATTGAGATATAATTGACTAATGGGATTTCAGTGTTTCTTTTAAATTCTTGCATTTTTTTGTTTTTTGTTTTTGTTTTTTTTTTTTCATTTTTGGTAGTGCTCTACACACTGAGCTGTGTGCCCAGCCCTGTTTGGTTTTGAGTTGAGGTCTCACCGTACCCCAGGCTGGTCTCAAATTCTGGGGCTCTAGTGCTCTCTTACCTCAGCCACCTGAGCCGGTGGGACTGCAGGCCTGTGACACCACATCCCATCTCAAACCCTTGGTCATTGACATTGGTAAGGCTGTGTGTAATTGTCTGTATGCAGAAAGGTCTCCTAGCAACCTTTCTTCTCTTCATATGTGAATATTTATCCTTCTTTTGCCTCATCCTTCTGAGTGCTGGGATTACAGTCTGAGCACCATACAGGCTTTGTATCTGAATTTTTTTTTTTTTTTTTTTTTTTTTTTTGGTTTTTCGAGACAGGGTTTCTCTGTGTAGCTTTGCGCCTTTCCTGGAACTCACTCTGTAGCCCAGGCTGGCCTCGAACAGAGATCCGCCTGTCTCTGCCTCCCGAGTGCTGAGATTAAAGGCGTGCGCCACCACCGCCCGGCGTATCTGAATTTTTAAAATACCAGAGTTTTGCTGAAATGTCTTTACCAAGACCTTTTATGCCTTACCTCCCCCAGTCTCTGAGGTCAGCTTAAGGCTTGTTGTAGGATTTGAAGAACAGAGGGTGTCACCCAGCTCTTGTCCCAGATGCTAACTTGAGTCTCTCCCATTGTCAGAGCTTGCATCCGGGTCCTTTCTCTGAGGCCTTGCAAGCTCCACTTGAGGGTTCTTTGGTCCTGGTTTTGGGTGTAAGCCCTGAAGCTCTGAATGAGTTCATTGAGCACATGACTGAGAATCTGCTGCCACTTGGGCTCACGTGACTCACTGATTTTGTCTCCATATCTGTCATCCTTTACCAGCCTCTAGTACTTTATAATTCCTAATCTCTTCTTAAAAGGGTGGCATCTTGGGACTGGGGACCTAGCTCAGTTGGTTGAAAGTCTTTTTAGCATGTATAAAACCTTGAGCTTGCCGGGCGGCGGTAGCCCACGCCTTTAATCCCAGCACTGGGGAGGCAGAGGCAGGTGGATCTCTATGAGTTCAAGGCCAGCCTGGGCTACAGAGTTAGTTCCAGGAAAGGCGCAAAGCTACACAGAGAAACCCTGTCTTGAAAAACCAAACAAAACCAAACCAAACCAAAACAAAAAACCCTTGGGCTTGTTCTTAGGTGGTAGACTCTATTAACTTCAGCATCATCCATGGTGACATAGAGAGTTTGGGGGTGGCCTACACTACATGAGACCACCACTTAAAAAAAAAAAACAACTGGCATCTAATTTATGCATATTTATTATTTTGCTCTATTTCTTTGTTCTGGAGATTAAAACAGTGCTTCACGTCTGCTGATCACCTAGCTTCTCACTTATAAACCCTGCCCCAGAGATCTCCTCCTTTAAAAAAAAAAATTACCGTCTTTTAAGTTTATTTGTATCGGGAGAATACATGTGGAGGTCAAAGGACAGCTTGCGGGAGTCCGTTCTCTCCTATCACGTGGGGTCCGCAGATAGGATTCAGGTTGTCCCTCGTGGCCCCAAGTACTTACACCACTGAGCATCTCACCAGCCGGGGATCTGCTGGTTTAACCTGAGGACATTCCCCCCGTCTGTAGGCGAGTGCCCAGAGTGATCAGCAGAAGGAGCAACTGGAGCGCCTTCGGAAGGACATGAGCTCCGTAGCCCTGGACACAGGGACCGGCAAAGGTATCGGAAGGGCGCTTGGTGATGGCAGAGAATGGGGTGGAGCACTCAGCAGCAGTCTATGTGTAAACGAGCAAGAGGAAGGATGGGGCGATGGGAGCCGTCCATACATGGATCTGCAAAGTGACCTGGGACAGAAAGTACCCGAGGGTGGTGCGCACTTTACACTGCTCTGAGGTCCTTTTGGAAGTTTTGTACTTTGGCAAAGTGCTCTGGCTGTTTTTTTTTTTTTTTTTTTTTTTTTAACAGTGTGTTATAACTGAGTTTTAGATATTACTTAAAACTCATGCAAATATGATGATCTTTTATTTTGAATCCTTCTGTGTATACTTCCTAAAAATAAAGATATTATTTTGTAAAACCTCAGTATAGCCAGGAGGTGGTGGTGCATATGTTTAATCCTAGTACTCGGGAGGCAGAGGCAGGCAGATCTCTGAGTTCGAGGCCAGCCTGGTCTACAGAGTTCCAGGACATCCAGGGCTACACAGAGAAACTCTGTCTCAAAAAATGAAACCAAACCAAACCAAAACACCCCAGTACAGTGAGGAAAAACGAGATTAGCGTGGAGACACTGTTGTCTAATGCATGGCCTTACTTAGGTGCAGCCATTTCCCTTCAGAGCAGACTTAGCTCATCAGGGTTGGGATTGAGAGCCCTTATCCACTGAGCAGTCCAGCTGGCCCTGGACTTCCTGTTTATTCTGCTGGTTTCTTTCCTTACATGCCTGCACATTTTAATTATGAAATGCTTCAGTGTCCGCTCAGGCTGGGCTCCCTGCTACTGTTTCTCTGTCTGCTATTCACACGTTTGCTTTTCCACATGCACTTCTCATCAGCTTCTCGGCCTCCTAGAAGGCTTTGGCATTTGTAAAGAGGTTGCCTTGTGCTGCTTACATAACTTAGGAAGAACCGACCTGGCTGATCTTGCACTTTCCTCAAGAGCAGGAAGAATTTTTGTATTTAGCAGGTCTTGTGTCTTTCTGGAATGTTATCCTGAGTGTGTTTTGCATATTTCTTGTTACATTATGCAGTGGATTTTGTCTTCCTTACTAAGTGTTGTTACTGTTTTAAACTGCTTGGTCTTCTAACGGATGTGGTTCTGTGTTGTGTTCTGTGTTTCGGTCTTTGATCCTGCTGCCTCACTCTTAGTTCTTCCTTCCTCTGTCCCCTTTCTTTCCTTCTGTCTGTTATTCTTATCACTGACCCTCAGAGGGGAGTGTCTAGGATGTGCTCATATTAAATAATATATACCCGTGGGGCTGCAGAGATGGCTCGTCAGTTAAGAGCACTTGTTGCTCTTGCAGAGAACCAGGATTTAATTCCCCAAACCCCTATGATGGCTCATAGCCACCCACTCCAGTTTCAGGGGAGCCAGCACTCTCTTTTGACCTCCATGGGCATCAGGCTTACATGTGGTTCATAAACATACATGTAGGCAAAACACACATATAAAAGTAATAAGTCTAAAATACATATATACCTCACCTCCTCTAGAGGCAAGAAGATGGACTGCCCACAAAAAGCAGGGTGGAAATTTGTTGCAACTCTGTGGAACCCAGAAACCAAATAGGTGGACTTTATTTTTTAATATATAATAAGTTCCATTTTATTTATGTATTTATTGTGGCAATAAGTTACATTTTTTTTCCTTCATATAGCAACATTTTTTTTCTTGGGTACCTTATTAAAAGAAAGAAGCTTCTGTTGTGACCTTCATTCGTTTTCATCAGAGAACAGCAAGGTGGGAACCTGCCTGGGTAGCCAGTGACATGAATGCTCCTGGGCCAATCCTGACACCTCCCCATCTCGTGTGTGTATATACCGAGGTCCTCCAGAGTCAGAAATCCAAAGTTAAATCTGCTGCTGCTTCCAGATGGGAAGGGAAGGAGAGTCCATGGATGGTTTGAGAAAAGTCTTTAGTATATTTGGGTTATTCTTAGTTGGGTGTAGAAGGACATACACTGTCAGCATATTCTGTCATCATTGTTCTATAGAGTCATAGGTCTCCCCCCCCACACACACACATGGTTTTACTATACAGCTCTGGCTGTCCTGGAACTTGTTCTGTAGATCAAGCTGTCCTCGAACTCACAGAGATCTGCTTGTCTCTGCTCCTCAAGTGCTGGGATTAAAGGTGTGAGCCACCATGCCTGGCTGGCCACTGAGGTCAGCCTGTCTTACACCTCTCCCTAGCTGAGCTCTGCAGCCTGACAGTTTGTTGAACAGTGGTCAGTGGTCACATCCTGAGTCCTGGGCCAGGAATTTCTGGATCAGACTTTCTTTCCATTCTTAGGGCTTAGTCCTTATCCACCAAGTAGGGCATTTTACCTCTAGTAGTATATTTGTGCTGGGAGCCATCCCTGGCGGTGGACAGGTCCCTGCAGAGGATGTAAGGAGTTGGCGAGGGAGGGAGGTAAGCCAGGCCATGGTGGTCGTGAGAATCTTGCAGCTATAAGTAAATAAAGAGTGCTCCCAGCTGGGCGGTGGTGGCGCACGCCTTTAATCCCAGCACTCGGGAGGCAGAGCCAGGCGGATCTCTGTGAGTTCGAGGCCAGCCTGGACTACAGAGTGAGTTCCAGGAAAGGCGCAAAGCTACACAGAGAAACCCTGTCTCGAAAAAAAGAGTGCTCCCTTATTTATACAGAATTTAGTAAGCAAAGATAGATTCATGTTGTTCCAAAACATAGATCATATCATTTTTGTCTTTGGACATGGGTTTCACTTCCTTTTCCTCATCTTTTAGTCATCATTAATAAACTATGACAGGACAGAGTTATCATTTCCAATCATTTTTCCCTCAAGTTTTAACATCATTGATAAATAGTTATTTTTTATAGCCATTTTTACTCATTAACCCCATAACCCAATTTTTAAGAATCTAAAGGCGTATGACAGCCTGTTTTCAGGCTGGTAGATCTGGGTGCTTCAAGGACACCCAGGCATATTGCCATGTCCCAAGCAGTGTATTATTAACTCTTAACGGTCAGCATGCCCAAGAAAAGTCCTTTGGCCAAAACTGCTGCAGTTATTATTTAAATTTTGGCATAATACAATGTTTATATTTTATATCTTTATAGAATTTTATATGTCTAATCCTGGCATTTTTTTGTTCCTTGGTCAAATGACACCACAGTGACTCTGCATGAGCTAACTTCTCGAGGAAAGGGCGGTCCTGACCTCTCATTCTCTTATCATCTTTCCACTCCATTCTTTGCTCATCAATGTAAGTCCCTGTGTAGGGCAGAGGCGACTTCAGCTAGTCTACCTTTGTTGCTATATAGCCACGTAATTGCCTGAGTGTAGAGTGGGAAGAGGCTTGCAATTCTTCTAGCCCACCAAATCTTGTTAACCTTTTTAAGTTTACTTTGTTTTGAATATCTTGTCCCTAAGTAAGTACAGGGATAGATGTTTCAAGAATGTCTCAGAGCCTCATAAAGAGACCTCTGGCTTCTTTAGGTGTGTCACAACCTCCAAGGCGTAACAAGACCTTCAAGTAGATGAGTGTATATATCTCCCTAAAAGTGGGAGGGACTTTCCTGGGGAACCTTAGAAGCAGCATTCCTGGGAGAAGGCATAAATGATTCATAAGGAATTTTCCATCAATCCAGTATCCCCAAATTGTACAAATATTAAAAAAGTCCTCTAAGTATGCAACAGATGGAGATAAAAACCAAAGGTGGCATGGCAGCCATCATGTGGTCAGCTTTGCTGGATCTTTGTCAAGCCGCTGGGCTGGCCTGTGACTTCTGCCGTTCCCATCAGATATGGCTGCGCCATATTTGATTTTTTTTTTTTAAACCCCCTTCCATTGCTTGAAGGTTGCCATGGCAGCTCTATTCCATATCATTTCACCCTGTATTTTCTTCAGACCTCCCTTGAACCTGTATCCCACCTAGAAGCTTCTACAGTCTTTAAACTATTGCCAGTTTGCAACCTTATATTTCTTTATCTTTCATTGGAAAAAACCATAGCTCCTTCTAGTCTGTGAGCTAGTGAGGGGCAGCGTGCTGGTATTTCAGGGATACGTTTCTTATGTTTTCCTCAGTGGAAATAAGGGGGCTCATGAAAGTGCTTTGTGAACTAAGCCCTGGTAGAAATGACAGGTGGAAGACTCACTCTCCTGCCTTCTGTTTGTCAAGAGCACTCTGATGCTGCCCGCGGATAGTCATAATTACTCAGAAGCAGCTCTTGAAGACGCATCTGTACTGACGAGTGTTTTAACTCTAGACAGCGTCCCTCCTGTGCTGGACCCTTCTGACTTGATCCTGACTCGAGGAACCTTGGATGAAGAGGATGAGGAGGCTGAGAGTGACACGGATGACATTGACCACAGAGGTGAGAGGTCGCTGATGGAGACAGCACGGCACTCTTTGCTTGGGATTGACACTGTTGAGACTTTGAAGATCTGAGTATGTGGTCAATGGCAGGAAAGAGGATGCTAAACCTTACAGTGCCAGCAAAGTTCCCTGTATGTTCTACATATATACATTTATGCTCCTTGGTCTACTTGTGTTCCCTTGCTGTGACAGAATAGCCCGACAGAAAGCAGTTTAGTGTTGAAAGGGTTTATTTCATAATTCCAGGTTCCATCATGGAGAAGTCAAGGCAGGGACTTCCATCACATCCACAGTCAATAGCAGAGAGCAGTGCATCCATACAGCCTCACTGTTTGTATGCCCTCAGCTTGATTTTCCTCTCAAGACAGTTCAGGACCCCTGTCTAGGGAATGGTCTACACACAGTGGGCAGGGTACCAAAACCCCAGTAGCATGCCTTTTATGTCTTGTAACTTCTGACTCATCTGCAGATGCCACTGTTTCTGTTACTGCTGTGTTGGTTAGTTGGTGATAAGGATGGACTCCAGGGCTTCCTGCTTGCTAAAAGCATGTGCCACTGAGCTACATCCTGAGTCCTTAATGTTGGGTTTTTAAAAAGATGTATTTATTTTTACTTTATGTATGCGAATGTCTTGCCTGCATGTCTATGTACACACTATGTGAATACTTGGTCCCCGCAGAGGTCTGAAGTCCCCTGGAACTGGAGGTACAGATGTTGTGACCCACCACGTGGGTGCTGGGCACAAAGCTGGGGCCTATGCAAGAGCAACCAATGCTCTTAACCGCTGAACCACCTCTCCAGCCCCTGAGTAATTTGTTTTGGATCTTTAACAGTCAAATATGGCGGTTCTTATTCCCAGCTCTTGAGTAGCTGAGGCAGTGGCTAAGTCTACTCTAGATGTTTTTCTGTCTCTTGCCTCCCTGAGTAGACCTCCTTTCAGTTATTTATGGAGGGGATGTTCTCTTTACTTAGCTGCTGCACACTTTGGCAACTTGATAAATAAGGCATACTTCTAGAAGCCGTTTCATTAATGGAGGTGTGAGTACTTAATGCCGTAAAGTAGTTTCAGCCAGGTGTGATGGCACATGCCTGGAACCCAGTGGTGGAGACTGAGGCAGGAGGACTTTGGGTTCCAGGCCAGCTTGGGATCTATAGTGAGTCCCTGTCTTGAAAAAGTGAAAAATAATTTTCAAGTGTGGTTTCTGACGGGTGGGTGACAGGGCTGACTTGCTTGTCGTAACCCCAAGGGTTTAAAGGAGCACCCTTTTACTCCTGCAGTTACAGAGGAAAGCCGCGAAGAGCCAGCGTTTCAGAACTTCATGCAAGAATCAATGGCACAACATTGGAAGAGAAACAAGTAGCCCATCCCACTTGTTCCCGAGTCTGACATGCTGGGTCTCCACAGAGAGGTCCTTCCTGGGAGTCAGGGCTGCAGGCAAGAGCAGTTTCTCCAGGATAGTGATTTCTTTGAGGGAAACCGGACTTAGATGAAGTCAGGGTTGAAGCTGGAGCTGGCAGGTGGGTGCCCATCCTTGGGAACTTCTCCTGGTATTTATACAAGGAAGTGTATTCTCACCGCTCTGGAAGCTGGTAACTGTTGAGCCTAAAACTTGGAGTTGCATCGTTTGAACTCAAGTACTTTCGCTGCCGATGGGACGGTTCTGAAGACGACTTTGGGTCTTGACCAGGCTGCACCGTGGACTCAGCTTCTTTAGCACTGTGCTTTTGCCTCTGCACCTCAAGTTGCTGTTCTTAAACGGGGACGAGGGGCAGTGCAGTGCCCTTGGCAGCCAGAGCTGGTATGAGATGTGCTCGCACGAGGTAACATTATAAAGAGTTCTGTTTGAAGGGTGACTTGGATAAAGTTTTTAACTTTGTGGTAAACCTGTCTGTCATGATTTCAAGTTAGAAATTACGTGATCACTAATAGATTCACCACTGTTAGTTAGAACCAAGCTTTAAAGGCAGGTCTGGCAGGATGTAATGTGTAGTTTAGTTTCCCATGTGCATTACCTAACCAGGTCCAAAGCCATATGTCCTATTTATATTGTCCTTAGAACAGTGTAACACATTGTGACCACAGGATTTGGCTAGGTATCCTTTCAATAACACATATCCAGAAGGGTTTGCCCTGGTTCTCAGAGTGTAGTCTCTGGACTGGAAGTAAGATCATCAGCCAGGAAAGTTTTACTGATTTATCTCCAAATCGGCTTCACCAGAAATGGGGTGGGGACTCAGCAGACTGTTCAGTAAGCCCTCCAGGTGACTGGGGTGTGCCCGACTTTCAGAACACTGTTCCAACTCAGCCTATGACTTAATCCCAGGCCAGATGAATCAGCTACCAGTCCTCATAACTTGCCCTTTCAAAGTATCCTTGTCTTTCTTGACTTGGTTCTCCAGTATTATTTCAAGGCAACACAGAATTTTATTTTACCATTAATTATTCAATATTCCATACCTAGTGGGAAACTCTGATCTTTCTTTTTTAAAGCTAAAACCTTTCTGCCCGACATCATGCCATGGTGGCGCAGGTCTTTAATCCCAGCATTTGGGAGGCAGAGACAGGTGGGCTTCTGTGAGTTCGAGACCTGTCAGGGCTACCTAGTGAGAACCTTAAAAAAGAGAAAGAAAAAGAGGACCTTTCTTGTATCCCAGACCACCTCTGCCTCCTGAATGCTGCGTCTATAGGGTTGAGCCGCTATACTTGCTTGACCTACTTAAGGGGAAACTATTTGCAAAGCAATACTCTGAACATACTCAGCTCTTCTCCATGGTGCCTTCTCTTAACTATTTCTCTCTTAAAATGTTACTTGTCTCGCCTGCTGTCAGCTCTGTAGGGTCTTGTCTTTACGCCACTTGTATGAGACTTAGTATTTGGATGTGCTTAATGAATGTTTCCCAAGTAAGTGAACTAAACACTACATAGAATGCCTCTCGGCCACTTCATTCATGAAAATGAAGATCAAAACGGGGTAGATTTTAAGAGTGTTAAGGATTAGTTTGTAAATTCATAAATATTTTAAAATAAGTTATAACTTCAGGAGGCCAGTCTACGGTACATGATGTGGCTGTCTTTAAAAACCCTGAAACTGGGATGGCGAGATGGTTTAGTGGGTTAAAGGCATTGCTGTGCCAACCTGACGCCATGTGTTCGGTCCCTGGAGCCCGTGTGAAGGTGGAAGGAGAGAACTGACTGTGCACAGTTGTCTCTGGCTTCCTCATACACGACCCCGCCCACATGCGCTAGCACACATGCACATAATAAACCCGGAAACACATTCCAAGGTAGGGAGCTCAACCCCTCACCTTGGTTTGGCATTTGAGGAAGGGAACATGCCTATCCTTTGGCCTAAACTCATTTACCATTGAGATAGAGCTATGCTCAGCCTTCATCAGAGCTTATGGCAGTGGGTATCAGTTAATGCAGACACCTGTAACTGGCCAAAGTGTGGAGTAAGTAGTAGTGGGGTGCTAATTAGGACACATCTATATCACACACACACCCGTGCTCAGGGACCGTCATAGAAGGGGGGTGAGAAGAATTTAAGAACCAGAGGATGGGAGATGGACAGCAAAAAGATACCTTCTGAAGATGATGTAGCCATTGTACTCACGGACTCACTATAGCGCTGGTTACCTGCACAAGATAGGTCCGCCAACATTTCATCGTGATGAGAGAGGGCACCCTTGAGACCCCACCCCTCCGAGGGCCTGTTAGCAAAAGACTGGTGGTTGAGGGAGGGGGTGTGCTTTTCTTCAGTGAGGTAGCTGCTGCTAGGTTGCTTTTGTTCCAGTAAGTTCTCACCTACACTTGAGCCAACTCTGATAAACTGGGTCACACGCACAAGACATGAAGGGCGGTGGGGCGGAACTTGTTTAGAAGAAGGGAAACATTTGACTTTTTTCAAAAATAATTTATTTATTTTGTGTGTGTGTGGTGTGTAAAACTTGGGTGTCATTTTTGGGGAGCATACGCCCAGGCATGCACCATGGCATGTTTATAGGCCAAAGGACAACTTGGAGGGGTTAGTTCTCTCCAGGCACCATGTGGGTCCTGCGGATCACAAACTCAAGTTTCAAGTGCCTTTACCCACTGAGCCATCTCTCTGGCTCCTCAGATGTCTTCTTCAAGAAAACAACAACAAAACAAAATAAACAACAAAGAACAACCTGGAACAAACCAAACACTGCCCATCTAGCAACTGTAGCAGGTCCTGTTTGCATCCTTCACAAAGGCGAAAACGAGCAGTTGGAAATGGGTGTGGTGAGAATACTTGAAAGTCTCTGTCAGCAGAAAGCATACTAAAAGTAAAAAGGATGAGGCTGGATAGAATAATCTAGAAAAGGAAGAACTGTGGGGAAAGCGCTGTTTACATAAGGCTGTCACCACGGGGCTCTCATTTTGTAAGAGGCTTGAGTAGCAAAAAGAGTTTTGAAACACGACTGATGTTATGTTTAGCTATTTCCTGTATTACTACTGGATTCCCAATGACTTGGCCCAAAATAAATGAATGAGAACCTGACATCTTTAATGGCATATATTGATGTGAATGAATGCACACAAGCTTTGACGTTTAAGCAGAACATCTCGGCTTCGTACCTCTGCAGGGAACATCAAAATGTTGTGATTCTTCCCAACCGTGCCAGAGAGATGGCCGAGAGGAGCTAAGAACGTGTGTCCCACAGGAAGATAACAGCTGGGGACCGTGCTTTGGTCTGATTACTGCCAGCATCACAGTCAGTCTGTGAACAGTGGCTCTGTTGTTCTGAAAAAGCACAAAAACAGTGCCAATGTGAAATGTAGCCAGGCTAAGACCTTTTCTCTGAAATTAGGAAAGCCCACTGTATTTAAGAGTAAGAATCCAATCACTATTATGGAAACAATCTAAACATGGAGGTTCTCTGCTGCTGATGCTGGTCTGGACCAGAAGGTCCTGCAGTTAAATCTTCCTCATCTTCTTCTTGCAGCGCTGGTTGAAAACGGGGGAGGACCCCATGAGGCTATCCGTGGAGTGGGAACCATAGCTGCTGTCCGAGTCCTCGGGGCTCTGCGGGATTCCAGCTTCACTCATGCCTGACATGGGTTCCTCAAAGACGTCGCTGCCCAACACCCCGTGCCCAGACACGTTGCCTTCTTCACTTTCCTGAGGCTCCATTTTCACATGAGCCAGGTTCCAAAGAGGAGAAGCATTTACTTCTGCACCTAGAACGAAGGGGAAGAGTATGAACCCGTGGGGGGCCAAACAGAACAACTGACTCCCATCCAGGGCTGACGAGCGTCCTCTGCGCTGTCTTCATTGCTGTTCCACACACGGACCCCAAATTACCAGCTTCCTCTCCACTTCCCTTCACCTTACCCACCTCTGTTTTCCCTACAGCAGGAAAGTAAAACTGGGTGGAAAGATTACGTTCAAAGGTAGATAGAGTTCTAGGCCTTGCTCAGGTAGTTTATCCTGTCCTTCCCGTGTGTGTGTGTGTGTGTGTGTGTGTGTGTGTGTGTGTGTGAGTGATATAAACCTGCAGGTATGTGTGCATACCTACATGCATGCAGAAGCCAGAGAAGGATGCTGGAATCTTCTTTTGTTGCTCTTACTGCCTTGACCTGGAAACTCACTGTTTTTACAAGGCTGGCTGGCCAGTAAGCTTTTAGGATCACCTGTCTCCATTTCCTAGTGTCAGGATTAGAGGCACACATAGCCACCCACTCCTTTTACATGGGTGCTAGGGATTCGAACTCGGGTCCTCACGCTTGCACAGGAAGCTCTCTGACCCACTGACCCATCTCCCTAGCTCTCTTTCCTTCCTTTTATGGGGCTGTCTTCTTATTTTCCTGCCTTTATTTAAGACTCTCTGGACCTCTCCTGCATTCTGAAGACTGTGTTCACTGCATGATGCTGACATCTGTTCCCTGCTTGTTTCTCCTGACAAGGGACATGGTCCTGGATGCCCCTCCCTCTCTGTATACTGGTAATACAGCTCTGCTGTTAACTGTTTCTTCCTCTTTGGCCAAAAGCCTCTTTTTAGCATGTCTGACACTGGCCTAATTTTCTTTGGGTCACATTTGAGGATTTGATATTTAAATGTCTTACGCATTTACGTTTGTAAACAAGTATCCAAACTAATTTGCAATGTAGTAACATTGACTTGGGTAGTGAGGCAGGCAGCGTGTGGTGTAGCCCAGTCATCCCAGCACAAGGGAGGCCGAAGCAGGAGGACTTGAATTTCAGACCCACCTAGACTGTATGGCAAGACCTCGTCTCAATAACCAACCAAACACACACAAATGTAATGGCCTAAAACTAAAATGGACCAGTGGTCCAGGTCCTAATGTCATCGCAGCTAAAACCTACAAGAGAGCAGCGTATTCAAACGGTAGAACAATCTCATGCCTTTTGTCTGCAGTTGGTTGGAAGTCTCTATGGAGGAACACAGCTACTTCCAGCAGAGCATACTGAAAAGGGCCCACCACAGCTCTGTTTGTTCCAGCAGCGTTCCTCTGCCCATGCCTGCTTCTCCCCCACTTAGAGTACGATTCTAAAATGTCTAAGTGCTAAGATGGACAGAACTAGAACCCAAATGCACTTTGTGCCTTACTTGAAGCCTGTGGCGAAGCCTCCACCTCCAGGTTGGATGGGAAGCGCTCACTCTGAGCCCCGAGGACTCCAATGGGTAAGGACTGGTCTCCAGAAGCAAGGTCAGCTTCCAGCTCCTCACTGACAGGAAACGTGATGTCGCTCACAGGTTCCTCCTTGATCTTCACAGGTTTAGTGTCTTCCGTGGCCTTCTCGGGATTGACAATCCTTTCATACTCTTCAGAGAGCTGCTTACTAATCTGTTGGCAAGCAAGAGTTAATTTTCCAAGGCTATTTTAGAATTAGATTGGATAGTCAACTTGTGGTAACCCAAGGAGAACCCAGCAGAGTATAGGTTAACAGATGAGTTGTACTTTTATTTTTTCTTTCTTTTTGGGGTGTGTGTGTGTGTGTGTATGTACATGTGTGGGTATGCATGCGCACTCCACTGCATGTGTGTGGAGGTCAAAGAGTCATCGCAACTGCCTTTCTCAGGTGCTTCCACCTTGTGAGAGAGCGAGCTCCAGGAATCCCGTCTCCGTCTGCCATCTCACCATTGCTGGGATTTCAGGTGTGCACCACCACACCTGGCTCTTTTTATGGGCTCGGGGATCTGAATCAGGTCCTCATGCTTTTGAGACAAACACTTAATTGAGCCAGCCTGAAAGATGAATTGTAAAACTTCTCCTGCCAGGGCTGGCCGTGCAGGCCAGCAGGAGAGCGCGTGCTTCGGGTGTGCAAGGCCATGCATGCATCCGCAGCACCACTAAGCAACAAGGACTTGCACTGTTAATGGGAGGAAGTGGCTGAAGGGTTGGGTCCAAGGTGACGACAGAGGTATACAAAGAAAATGTGTCAGAAAATGTCTTGATCATTAATTAAAAGTTACATAAGGCAAATATGCCGAAGGGAGGAGAGGAAAGCCAGCTGCAAGTGGAATCCTGTCTCACACGACAAAAACCAACCCCCCCTCCCTCCGACAGACATCTGGCCTATAGACCCTAGGGGCCAACACGAGTGAAGCAAGCAATCTGGATCCTAAGCAGTCTCCGTTAGAAGCTGAGGGTTCCCGGCCACTCTGAAGTGGACAAACTGCCTAAGCCTCAGGAACTGGAGAGATGTTTGTGCTCTAACCCTAACCCTGCAGGCCCCCTTCCAGGACCTCCTTCGGTTTTGTTTAGTTTTCGACACACTTAGTGTTATCTGCAACGGTTGTGGCTATTACAGGTTTGCCTGGTTTTGCTTCTCGTGACTACTGCAAGCTCAAAAGAGTTTACTAACCTTGTAAACTATGATCTCCCACAAAGCCTGATTCACCATAGGTCACAATAAATGCCTGTTGACTAAAAAGAATGCTAAGCACAGTGTCTGAGACTCCAGATACCTGTGTACTTCTTCCAGAGGAAGAAACAGTGAATGAGCTGTCCACTGACTGAAAGAGCCCTGACATCTCACTGGGCCAGTGTGAAGACACAGAAACAACAGGCCACGAGAAGAGTGGGTTAAATCCACTTGGCTGCAAGTCCCCATGAACTGTGCTCCAGACATGTGCTGTAGACTCTGCTGCACACTCCCAGACTATGGCATTGGTGCCCACGTCTCCCAGGTCACCTCACCTGTAGCATGTAAGTGTGATAGTCCTTGATGCGATGCTGCCAGAACTTCTGGAGGGAGAGCACGCTGCCAATCCCTACTTCATGGAACACCTGCTCCATTACATCAGGGAAAGGGGACTGTCCCAGCAGGGCCTCCCGGTCTACGGCAAAGCGCAGCAACTTGGTGAACTTAAGGCAGTACTCGTGCGCTATGTCGGTGAGGGTCTCCAGGACGCTTTCATTAGCACACTCAAAGCCTGCGTGGGCCAGGATTGTGGCTACCGCTTGGTAGAGGAGTTGCCGGCAGGAGGGCCAGCTGAGTTCAGTCACAGGTTCTCCTCTTCCGCTGAAAGAGGAGGCATGCTAGTGTTATCTGTGTTCTTGCCAAGGGGTGACCAACCTGTCTCACTGAGAGTTTTACAATTCCACCTTTCCAGGGAAACAGTCACCTTCACCCTGCAATCTCCCCAGCTACTGCCTTGTATTTGAAGGCAGGGTCTCTCCTTGGCCTGGAGCTCACCAAGGAGGTTCACTGATTGGCTCGAGAGCCTCAGGGATGTTTGTCTCTGTCTTCCCAGTGCTGAAATTATAAGTGTGAACCACCATGCCTGGCTTTTTGACATGGGTTCTGGGGACAGAACACAGGGTCTCATCAACCACTTTACTAAGCCATCGCCCCAGCCCCTAGGCATGATCACCATTCTTGTTAACAATTAAAATAGAAACCTGACCAAAAAAAAAAAAAAAACAACCTACAAAATTGTAGTAATACCATGAATTTAATATGATGAACAACAATATTTTGCTGAATGAAACTACATTAACCTCAAAAAATATGGTGCTAACTGTTATAGGCTGTTTTTTCTTCTTCTTTTTCCTTATTCCTAGGCCACTGCTCTACCAGTGAGTGATATCCTCAGCCTTCTTTTTACCTTTTATGTATCATTGTATTATTTCACTTCTAGTAAAATGAATGGTATGAGTAGGCACTCAATACATGCCTTCTGTATTAGAAAATTAAAAAAATACAGACTCTGGAGTCTGAAGATTTGGACTAACACGAGACATTCCACTAATGATGTGAGCGATGTCAGCCAAGTCAATCACTCTCATCCTCAGTTTCCTTGTGAAGAAGTGGAAACGCTCCTATAAGCTTGACAGGATCACTGGGGAGGTCACTTAAGAAAAAGATAACATAGCTGGGTGGTGGCGGCGCATGCCCTTAATCCCAGCACTTGGGAGGCAGAGCCAGATGGATCTCTGTGAGTTCGAGGCCAGCCTGGTCTACAGAGTGAGATCCAGGACAGGCACCAAAACTACACGGAGAAACCCTGTCTTGAAAAACCGAAGGGGGGGGGGGAGATAATATAGTAATGCTTTGTCTTACCGGTAAAAGTCACTCTCTGGGTCACTGTGCCGGATCTGGAATGGTGCATTGGGATTTTTACAGTCCAAAGGCTGGAGGTCATCAGGGAGAGGAGGTGACCCAGGGCAGGAAGGAAGAGGGTCACTCTCTTCAGCCTTTACACCTTCCGTCTGCTGCTGATTCTGGGTCTGAGCTGTGGCAATCAGGCTGCGAAGACGTCGGTTGTGTTGGATCAACTGAATGGTATGGATGGTGAGGCTGCATGGCTCTGAGGGGATGTCCAGCATGGTGGGCGGTTTGGGCTTGTTGGCTGAGGGCTGGTGCAGGGGTGGGTCATGGACTTCCACCAGGCGGAACTCCCGTGGGAGCAGATCAAAGGAGCTTCTGTTGGTCTGTCCTGATGGGATTGGTATCTCTCCCCAGTATCTCAACATTTTAGAGCAAGCAGAGGAGAGCTCTCAGGTTTAATGTAGATGAGACCCTACAGGTAATATGTTTAAGTCTCTGGCAATTGCAGATCATAGGCTTCTGCAGTGAAAATTATGAAGTCCAGGCAGTTGTTACATAAAAAGCAAGTTGAGATCACTTTGAGAAAGGTGTCAGCAAAACTCTAGGACAAAGGATGTTCTCCTTGAAGAAATTAAGAGAAAAATAATTGTCAGATGCCAATCACACGATGACAATTCCTCTTGGACTGAAGGACAAAAGAACAATCGAAGTCATTAGTAGATGAACAGCAGTCATGGTGCCTGGGACTCTAACATTACACACTGCCTATTTCCCCCACTAATTCAGTACCAGAATTCTCATCATGCCTAAATCTAAACACTTTACAAAGTATGACTTTTTTTTTTTCCCCCGTTTTTCAAGACAGGGTTTCTCTGTGTAGTTTTGGTGCCTGTCCTGGTTCTCACTCTGTAGACCAGGCTGCCTTCGAACTCACAGAGATCCGCATGGCTCTGCCTCCCGAGTGCTGGGATTAAAGGCGTGCGCCACCACCGCCCGGCTCAGCTCTATCTTGTTTTTTGAGACAGGACCTCTCACTGGAACCTAGGGCTGGCTGCTCATTACAGACCAGTGACCTCCAGGGATCCGCCCGCTTCTGCCGCCCCAGAACTAAGTTCATAAACACATGTAGCCACACCTGGGTTTTTTATATGGGTTTTGGGGGCTCAAACTCAGGTCCTTATGCTTGCAATGGCAAGTACATTATAGACCGAGCTGTCTTCCCAGACTGAAGCTGGGAGACTTCAGCCGCTGTCTAACTGATATCTCTCCCTCTAGTCTTTCCCAGAATACTTTATACTGTTGCTGGGCTTGCTCTCTCTCTCTCTCTTTTTTTTTTTCCATGGTACTGAAGACTGAACACAGGCTAGGCAAATGTTTTATCCCTGAACCACACCTCCAGCCTGTTTTTTTGTTTTGCCTCTTTGTCTCAGACAAACTCCTGTTGAATGCATCACCATTCAACGAAACTTACAATATATCTTCAATTTGCTTCTCCAGATTCATTGCCTATATGTCTTTTCAGGTTCGATAGACATCAATTGAATGCCAGACATTGTGTGAAGGTGCAAGCTCTTTGTCCTGAGGTGAGAGACAAAGAAACAAAATATTTCAGTATAGGAGCATGCAGTAACTGCTAAAGGTGTGGACCCAGTGCCCTGCAGGCAAACAGAGAGGATTCCTGGATTAAATGACCTTAGTTCTAACAATATCATACTTCTCATTTTTTTTTTGAAAAAAAAAAATTTTTTTTTTTTTTTTTTACCATTTACTTATTTTGTGTGTATGTGTTTGGGGGTGTGTATGTAGAAGTCAGAGAAATTGTGAGAGTCAGTTCTCTCCTTCCATCATGTGGGTTCTAGGGATTGAACTCAGGTTGTCAGGCTTGGCAGCAAGTGCCTTTACCAACTGAGCCATCTACCTGGCCCCTCAAAAAATAAACTATTTTTGCTAAGACTTTTATTTTATTTTTAATCATTTTGGTTTTTCAAGACAGGGTTTCTCTGTGTAGCCCTGGCTGTCCTGGAACTCTCTCTGTAGACCAGGCTGGCCTTGAACTCACAGAGATCCACCTGCTGGGATTAAAGGTGTGCGCCACAACTGTCTGGTGCTTAGATTTTACTTTTATTGTTTTGTACATATGTGTGTGTCCCATGTGTATGCAGGTGCCCAAGGAGGCCTGAAGAGGGCATAAGATCTCTGTGGAGCTGGAGTTACAGGCTGCCCTGATGTGGGTACTGGGAACACAACTCAGGTCCTCTGGAAGAGCAGCAAGCACTGTTAACCACTGAACCATCTCTCCAGCCCCACTACTCAGCTTCTTGAGAATGGCAGACATTTTCATAATTGACTCTTTGAGTAGTGTCCTGTCAGGAATCCTCTGCCACCCTCTACATCTTTATCAGACTTGAATTTGTTCTTTAATATAACTAAAATCATTATCCCCCAACATTTCCCCAATATACATCCTTCCTTTGTATTCTCACATCGATATGCATTTATCCCTGGATTTAACTTTAATCGACTTAATCAGCTGCATTCGCCCACCTGTTATGGCTACCATCTTGGTATAGTGTCTAGGCATCTGTTAAAAGAGTTACAATATGAACTATTGTTTAGTTCAATTTTCCAACACTCCTGTGAAAAAGGGAGCACTACTATTTCCAGTTTTTCAGATGTGGAAGCTGTGGCCCGGTGTCATGCCAATGTCATAAATACCAAGGATGAAAGAGAAAATAGGTTTCCGATGTCCAGGTTCGTAAAGCCACTGAACATGCTGCCTCAATAATTCGTTCTGCGAATAATAAGGGACGGACGAACTAACAAGGAATTGCCCTCTTCCCTAACTTCACAAAAGGAGTAAAAGGGGTATCAAGCCTACGTCCGGGAGGTGCAGGGTAGGGGCTCCATGATCACGACCAGCAAGGCTTAGGCGCCAACCACAGGCTCCTGGGAAGTCTGGTTTCCAGGACAGCAGTAAAATGGGGGAACTCTGGACCTGAGGCCAACAACAAGGCTCAAATACTCACCGCCGTGTTCCAGGAGCGGTCTACGCGGCTGTCTGACTCCGACAGGTCCGAGGCGACGACTAGGTCAAGCCTAGGAGGCTAGTTTATTGATTAATGGCTCTAGGCCGCCGGAAGCGCTTCTTTTCAATCGCCCTCTGCCACAGGAAGTTATTACCAGCCGGTTGCAACGCCTAAAAATGTCCGCATTCTGCACAACACCAGGAGAGCTCCCCCAAGCCCCCGGGTAATTGTTACTCCCTAGGGCTATTCACATCTTTACAACTCCGTGAGTCTTGAAAGAGGAACTCCAATACTGCCGTCCAGAAAAGCGGCAGAAAGCTGGGAACCTGGAGAGCGAGCGGCCGGGGTTTCTGAGGGACACCTTTTGAGGTTGCACCCGGCTGAGGATGGCTGATCCTACCTCTCCGTCAGAGGCGCCAGCACCTCGGGAAGTCAGCAGCGAGTTTAAGAAGCCGGTTTTGCCGGTGTCTCCGGCTGTGCGGAGCAAGGCGGCAGCCTCCAGTCCCCCAGCCCCTGAGGATGTGGAGAAGGAATGTCCCGCGGTGCTGCTGGACCCCGGCTGTGGGGAGCCCGAGGTCCCATCATCGACTCAGCCGGACAGCGGGGAGACTGGGAGTCCCCCGGCGGAGCAGCTCCGATCCCCGCGGGTGGCTGCTGCTTCCGGCGGCCCGGCCCGGGCTCCGCCGTACCAAGAGCCGTCGTGGGGCAGCCCAGCCACGGCCCCCTACAGCCTCGAAACCCTGAAGGGCGGCACCATCCTTGGCACCCGCACCTTGAAAGGGACGAGCTGCTGCCTTTTCGGGAGGCTTGCTAGCTGTGACGTATGCCTGGAGCATCCCTCCGTGTCTCGGTACCATGCGGTGCTGCAGCACCGGGGGTCTGATCCCGACGGAGAAGCGGACAGTCATGGGCGGGGCTTCTATCTGTATGATCTGGGAAGTACCCATGGCACTTTCCTCAACAAAACTCGCATCCCGCCCCGCACTTACTGTAGAGTCCACGTTGGGCACGTGTTCCGCTTTGGAGGCAGCACCCGGCTCTTTATCCTTCAGGTAAAGTAGAAAAATCTAAAGTAAGAATCTTGGGACTTCACTAGGCTGGGATTCTGAGTTTCTTTAAGGTTTAGTTGAGATGAAAAAAAAAAAAAAGATTCTCCCAGTCACCAGTGACGAGCATAGGGGTCAGTCTGGACCCACAGGTCTGTGTCCATTGCTGTATCTCGGAAAATAATTTCTCCATCCCTGAATCCATATATATATATATTCTCCCCCGTGATTCATTAGGGACCAGAGGAAGACCGAGAGGCAGAATCTGAGTTAACAGTAACACAGTTGAAGGAACTGCGCAAGCAGCAACAGATATTACTGGAGAAGAAGATGTTAGGGGAAGACTCCGATGGAGAAGAGGAAACAGATACCACTGAAGGGAAGAGAAATGCTCAAGATGATGAGATGGGTTGCACGTGGGGAATGGGTAAGAAATTGCAAATCCAAGTTCTGAGTTCATTGCTAGTGGTGCCTTTAAATGCTTTTGATCAGCTATCTCTTCATGGCTCTTTGATATAGATGTAGGGCAAGCGTAATTTGCAAATAAAGTAACCCAGGTTCATTAACTTTAGTGCTATAAATAAAGATATTGAATTGTGAGCACTATACATACTCTTCCTCACCATATAATTTACTTATTGCTTTCATCATTTAAACACACACACACAGAGTGCTAAATAATTATCACTGGAGGGCATGGAAAATTTAATTCATTCCTTTTGCTAAGAAATCAGCATTTGATATTTCACCTTTCAGGCTATTTTCACAAAGTACAAAAAAACAAGAGACTGTTGAATATATCCACAAACACTAGACATTTTGGAGGATGGATACTCGGGTCTATAAAAAGATAGAAGTCAGAGACTAACAGGGTTTAGGACCCACATCTTTAATCCCAGCACTCAGGAGGCAGAGGCAGGGTGGATCTCTGCGAGTTCAAGGCCAGGCTGATCTACATATCCAGTTTCTGGACAGCCAGAGCCTCATTATAGAGACCCTGTCTCAAAAACCAAAAAAGAAAGCAGTTGTGGCCTGATGAGATTGCCCAGCAGGTAAAGGTGTCTGCTGCCAATTGTGATGACCCGAGTTTGATATCTGGGACCCACATGTGGAAAGAGAGAATGGATTCCCACAAGTTGTCCTTTGACCTCCATGTGCACTATGGCACTTGTATGTGTGTGACCTGTATATGTAAATATGAAGACAGAATAAATACAGAATTACTATGCAAAGTGTCAAGAATAAGCCAGAAACCATTAGCACGCTCGGGTTAGTGTCAGAAAAGGAAGCAGTCACTGGGAACTTAGACCTGTGCTATTCAGTATGGTAGTTGTTATCTATGTGTCTGATTGGCTCATCCAAATTAGCATGTCTTCTAGGTGCAGACAATACACAGGATTTCAAAGACAGTGAAAAAAGAATTAAAATATTTGTTATCATATTCTTGTATTGATTATTATGGTGGAATGACCTTTTGAAAGTAGCTAATAGCAAATTCAAAATCACCCTTACAACATTCATATTTCTGTTGGACGATACTAATTTAGATCTTTTGGGAACTATAAATTCATTTATTTAATTTTTGTGCATTTGTGTTGGAGGGCATGGCGTGCATGTGGACTTCAGAGGACAACTTGCAGGAGTTGGTTTTCTTTCTACTTTGTGGGTCCCAAGGATCAAAAGCAGGTTGTCAGGCCTGGCCGTGGGAACCTTTACCTGCTGTCCCACTTTACACATTTTTTTTTTTTTTTGGTTTTTTTGAGACAGGGTTTCTCTGTGTAGCTTTGCGCCTTTCCTGATCTCGCTCTGTAGACCAGGTTGGCCTCGAACTCACAAAGATCCACCTGGCTCTGCCTCCCGAGTGCTGGGATTAAAGGCGTGTGCCACCACCGCCGGCCACTTTACACATTTTTAAACCACAGTTTCAAGCTGGCAGTTGAAGGGAAGGAAAAGTAGCCATAATAAAGCTGCACATTGGCATCACGTTTGGTTCTGTCTGTTTGGCAGACAGGGGAATGAAGAAATTATATTGGAATCAGTGAGTAAGACCTGAATAGGAGAGAAAAAGACCCATAGACTAAAGAGCTGAGTGCTTTTTCAAAGTGTAGTAGGTAAATGTTGTCTTTAAAGTGATGAAAAGAAAAAAAAATGCTGTGGAAACAAGTCTTGTCTGTTACATAATTTAGAAAACTAAAAGACATTCATGATCTGTGTTTGTTCCATCCCATGCCCTCAAATATCTTTCTTTTTAATGACTTTCAAATATAGATAAGTGTGTGTGTGTGTGTTTCTTGAAGCATCTCTATGCAGTCAGGCGATCATGGAACTTATGATCCTCCTGCTTCAGCCTCCCGAATACTGATTACAGGTGTGTGTCACTGTGCCAGGTCTTCTAATTATATCGTTACTCAGTCTGGAAGGATCAAGGCTGTCATTCACATCTCCTCTTCTCATGTTTGTTCTTTCTTGTGCCCTGCAGGCGAGGATGCTGTAGAGGATGAGGCTGAAGAGAACCCCATTGCCTTGGAGTTTCAGCAGGACCGGGAGGCATTTTATATAAAGGATCCAAAGAAGGCTCTCCAAGGCTTCTTTGACAGAGAAGGTATGTAAGTAAATGCGCTTCTGGCCCTGACAGTAAAGTGCGTTCACGGCAATGCTGCTTCCTAAAGCTTTTAGCCTCACACTTGTAAACAGTTTATTTTGTCTGTTGTCCTCCTTGTTTGGCTCTTGCCCTGCAACCAATTTCTTTGGCTCTGTCTGTTTTTATTTTTTGTGGGATGCTGAGGCTCAAACCCTGAGTATGTGCTGGGAAACTGCTCTCTCTACCACTGAGCTGTACCACCAGCCCCAGGTTTATTTCAAAGATAGGAACTATGAATGTATAAATATATCCATAAACACGAATACACATGTAAATATGCATCAGTGTTCTCTCAAAGTATTATCTACTGAAACAACTCTCCCTGAGAACTTTTCTTATCATATGAAGTTAAAGTCTGCACTAAGAACTGAAAAGACCAGGGGCTGAGGGGATGGCTTTTTGGGGATTGGTTCCAAGACCCTTCCCTGAAGATACCGAGATCTGAAGATGCTTAAGTTCTTATATCAAGTAGCGTAGTGTTTGCATATAAACTACATATAGCCTCCCATATACTTTAAATATACTCTAGATTATTTAGTTTTTTTTTTCTTTTCTTCGAGACAGGGTTTCTCTGTGTAGCTTTGTAGACCAGGCTGGCCTCGAAC
>CABHPH010147001.1:16174-28420 GCA_902168325.1 Peromyscus nudipes | reverse complement strand
AAAAAAAAAAAAAAAAAAAAAAAAAACAACTTTTATGTGCATTGATGTTTTGGCTGCATGTATGCCTGTGTGAGGGTGTTTGATCCCCTACAATTGGAGTTACTATCATTCGGGTGCTGGACATTGAACCCAGGTCCTCTGGAAGAGCAGTCAATGCTCTTAACTGCTGAGCCATCTTTCCAGGCCCTAGACAGTTTTTTTCAATCTGCAATTGGTTGGTTACCAATAAGGAAAAAATCCAGTCTCTGTGTGTGTGTGTGTGTGTGTGTGTGTGTGTGTGTGTATGTGTGTGTGTGTGTGTTATGTGTAGATATGCACACATATGTAACTGGAAATATATATGAACTAATTGCTTTCAACATATAATATTTATACTTCTAATCAGGCATGGTGGTTGATGCTCGCTGTCCCATCACTTTAGGAAGTGGCGGCAAGAAGATGAGGAGTTCAAGGTCATGGTTGTCTACATAGGTTCAAGGCCAGCCTAGACTACATGGCACTCTGTCTCCAGCAGCAACAAAATGTGTATTTATGTTTCTAAACACCACCTGTAACCTATGAAAGTATGAAAATTCGGGCTGGGGAGTAGGCTCATTCAATAAGGTGTCTGCTGCACAAGTGGAGGACCTGCCTTTGGATTCCTAGTACCACATTAAAAAGCTGGACCTGGTCATATGTGTCTGTGAGCCCAGTGCTTGGGAGTCAGAGAGACAGGGGGTCAGACAGCCTGGCTGGATTGATGGGCTCCTGGTTCAGTGAGAGAGCCTAAGATAGACGACTGAGGAAGACCCCCGCGCATGCACACACGTGCTCATACACACACACACACACACACACACACACACACAATTGCATAAATAAAAGTATGTATGGAGAGACGATTGGTTTGGTTGTTTTGTTCTGATTATTCTGGGATCAAATTCAGAGCCTTGTTCATACTAGGCAAGCATTTTATCACTAAGCCACAATCTGAACCCCACCCCCACCTGCTCTGTAGACCAGGCAGGCCTTGTAGCTATGATCTTGCCTCAGTTTCTGAATACCTAGTATTATAAGCCCACACAACCAGGATTGTGTTTTGTGGTCCTGGGGTTGAACATCGGACCTATGTGTGCATCAGGCAAGCATGGTGCCACTGAGGTGTATCCCTCGGGGTTTTTGTTGTTGTTGTTGTTGTTTTTGTTTTTGTTTTAAATAAAGGATAGGATCTCACTTCATTTCCCAAGTTAACCTCAAACTCTCAATGTAACTCAGGTTAGCCTTGAACTTGCAGTGATCTTCCTACGTCTCCTTCCTGACTGCAGGGATTATAAGCATGAGCTACCACACTTGACTGCAGCCCTCTTTTTTCAGTTGTGTGGGTTTTTTATTTTTGAGACAGGGTTCACTAAGTTTCATTGGCTGGCCTTGAATTCACTCTGTAGCTCAGGCAGGCCTTGAACTTGATCTTCCTGCCACAGCCTCCTATGCAGCTGGATGAAAAGTCTGTGCCACCACTTGCTGGAGGCAGAAGCGGGCAGATTTCTGTGAGTTTGAAGCCAGCCTGGTCTACAAAGTAAGTTTCAGGATAGCTAGGGCTACACAGAGAAACCCTCTCAACCAAATAAACGAACAGATAGATAGATAGATACGTAGGTAGGTAGGTAGATAGACAGACAGACAGACAGACAGATAACCAGTTAACCAACCATGCCACCAGGCCCTACTGAGTTGATTGCAAATAAATAAATAAATCGCCAACCCACCAACCATGCCACCAGGCCCTGCTGAGTTGACTGTTCTGATTTGAAATTCTTTTCTTTCATGTCTTACTTATTCTAATCTTACTTCCAGGGGATGATCCCTAGGAATAAATGCATGTTTTGAAATTCAGTGCTCATTGTGATATTAAATCTTGGTGTCTTTAACCTTTGTTCTCTTACTATATCGGCTAGTCATTTTAGCTCTTACTAACATTGTTCTTCTTTCTGCAGGAGAAGAATTAGAATATGAATTTGATGAGCAGGGACATAGCACTTGGCTCTGCAGGGTAAGGTATGTTCTGTTTTGTTTACTATTTTTTTTTTGAGACAGGGTCTTGTTTTGTGAGAATCCTCTTTCTTCTGCCTACTAAATACTGAGCTCCTGGGTTCTTTTCTTGTTAGTGTCTATGACTGGAAGTGGCCACTTTCAAGTTAACAAGTGGTTGCAGAGACTATCCCCAAGAGGAACTTGACTCTGCATTTTAGGCTCTTACCAAGTTTGTGCCTTTCTAGTTTAGTATCACTGGGAGCTGGGTGAAATGAATAAACGTGGAAGGAAATGGTTTGAAGTCCAGCCCTGGCAAGACGGCATGAAATTCACTGAGGGACTGAAAGGCCATCCAAGGAAACAGGGCATCGTGACAGTTGTCTTCATGGGAGTCAGGGCTTACCGCTGAGCTGTCACTCCCTGTGAACCCCTGCAGATTACCTGTAGATGACTCAACTGGGAAGCAGCTGGTGGCTGAGGCCATTCACTCAGGAAAGAAAAAAGAAGCGATGATACAGTGCTCACTGGAAGCTTGTCGGATCCTTGATACATTGGGATTGCTGCGGCAGGAAGCAGGTAGTATATGAAAATCTTTCTTTCTTTTAAAAATCAAAGAAGGGAAATGTAACGCAAAGGGTAGCCTAATTTCTCTACATGGATAATGTGTACATTGTACAGAATGTTCTGAAGTGGAGAGAAAAGTCCCGTCAACAACCTAAGACATTTGTTTATATTGTCTTAGACATTTTCGTTACATAGGTGAATATACATTATAAAAACTAAATCCTGGTGGTGGATTAACTAATCCTGGTTAAAAAGCTAAGTCAGGCAGTGGTGGCACCCATCTTTAGTCCCAGGACAGCCAGAGTTACACGGAAAAACCCTGTATCGAAGACAAAAAGAAAAAGAAAGAAAGAAAGAGAGAGAGAGAGAGAGAGAGAGAAAGGAAGGAAGGAAGGAAGGAAGGAAGAAAGAAAGAAAGAAAGAAAGAAAGAAAGAAAGAAAGAAAGAAAGAAAGAAAGAAAGAGAAATAACAACAGAAAGCCTGGCTCCTGGGAGCGTGTTCGCACATGTCTGTAATTTGCAAGGCAGACACAGGAGGAGGGTTGCAATTCAAGGCCATCCTGGTCCATGTGTGAGTTTCAGGCCAGTTCCATGTTCCTTGGTTTATTTCTATGTTTATGATCTTTTTCTAATTATCTTCTTACTTTTTTTAATAGGTAAATACCTTTTTTTTCTCTGTGTACCCACCATGGTTGTCCTAGAACTTGCTTTGTAGACCAGGCTGGCCTCGAACTCACAGAGATCCATCTGCCTCTGCCTCTGAGAGCTGAGATTATACGCGTGCACCACTACTGCCCAGTTCTTCTTATTTTTTTTAAAGTGATTTTTATTTATTCATTTAATTTTTATGTGTGTTGGTATTGGGCCTGCATGTGTGAGGATCTGCTGGAACTTGAGTTACAAATAGTTGTGAGCCTTCATGGGAGGGCTGGGAATTGAACCAGGTCCTTCGGAAGAGCAGCCAGTGCTCTTAACCACTAAGCCATCTTTCCAGCCTCATCTTCTTACTATTTTATTGATTGACTTTTTTGTTTGTTTGTTTTACTTATTTATTTTTGTTATTTTCAAGACAGAGTTTCTCTGTATAGCCCTGGCTGTCTTGGAACTCTATCTGTAGGCCAGGATGGCTTTGAACTCACAGAGATCTGCCTTCCAAGTGCTGGGATCAAAGGTGTGCGCCACCATGCCCAGCTTTGTTTTAACTTTTTTTTTTTCTTTTCTTTTCTTTTTAAAAGATTTATTTATTTACAGCATGTATGACTGCAGGTCAGAAGAGGGCACCAGATCTTGTTACAGATGGTTGTGTGCCACCACGTGGTTGCTGGGAATTGAACTCAGGACCTCTGGAAGAGCAGTCAGTGCTCTTAACCTCTGAGCCATCTCTCCAGCCCCTTAACTTTTTATTGTTGTAAAATATATGTAACATAAAACATACTGTAATTTAGTGATATTAAGTTTACTTACATACTGACCACTGCCCAGCCCAGAACTTTTAGTTATTCCTGGTGCAACTGTATCCTGTGAACATTAACTCATTCTCCTTCCTCCCCAGCCCCTGGGGACTCCACTCTGTTTCTGTCTCTGTGATTTGATTACTTTATAAGGGATGTGGAGGTCAGAGGTTGGTGTTGGGTATCCTCTTCAGTCACTCCTCGTCTTTTATATTGAGGTAGAATCTCCTGCTGAACCCTGTGTCCTGAGCTCGTTTAGCTGGCCAGCTAGCTCTAGGGATCCCTTGTCTCTCAGTCTTGTGTGCTGGGGTTGCAGGTGCCCTGCCACACCTACCCAGCATTTGCACGGGCACTGGGGATCTGAACGCTAGTCCTCACCTTTGTGAGGCAAGGACTTGATCTGCTGAGTCATCTTCTCAGCACAGAATATGACTACTTTAGGTACCTCGTGTAAGTGGTATGATAAATATACATTGTGTCCGATTTATTTCCCCTTTCCTGTCCTCTTTTTTTTTTTTTTTTTTTTTTTTTTGAGACAAGGTCTTATGTATCCCAGGCTGGCCTCAAACTTGCTATGTAGCCAAGGATAGCCTTGAACTTCTAACCCTCCTACCTCTAACTCCCCAGTGCTGAGGTCACAGGTGGGCTCCCTTGCACCTAGTTAGGTGCTGCTGGAGATCAGACCCAGGGCCTTCTGCATACTAGGTATGAACGCTGCCAACTGAGCTGCATACCCAGCCCCCCCCTCGCTTCCCTCCCTCCCACTCTCCTGTCTCCCTAAACACACACACACACACACACACACACACACACACACACACACACACACGCACACACACACAATGTTCATTATGAATCGTTTTATTTTTAGTATCTCGGAAAAGGAAAGCCAAGAACTGGGAAGATGAAGATTTTTATGATAGTGACGATGATACGTTCCTTGATCGCACTGGCCTGGTCGAGAAGAAGCGTTTGAACCGGATGAAGAAGGCTGGGAAGATTGATGAGAAGCCAGAAACTTTTGAATCCCTGGCAAGTTGTTTATAGAAGCAGCTATTTTTATGGGCATTATAACTTTTAAAAACAACAGCATGGAAATCTAGTACTGAGTTACAACTTTTGTGAAATCTAAATTTTTTTTTCAAGATTTATTTATTTATTATGTATACAGAAGAGGGTGCCAGATCTCATTACAGATGGTTGTGGCTTAACCTCTGAGCCATCTCTCCAGCCCGTGAAATCTAAATTTAATGGTAACAAATAACTACTAGTTCTATTCAAGTTGGTGGAAAAAAAGAGTTTACTCACTAATGCAGACTTTCCTCTAGGTTTGTATTGATCCATTAGTGAACATTCTTTGGATATGGTGTGACTTCCCAAAAAGCAAAGAAAAAGTTCCCACTTTGGGTGTCCACAGTGAAACTGATGTTAAGCTCTGGCGTTTAAGAGAAGTCAGAAGAATAGTACTGTTTTAGTCTGGAATGGTGTAGCCTTCATGAAATTGCCTTAAGGTGGCATGGATTTCACATTATATTTAGCAGTATTCCTAGCTTAAAACATTATCCAACATCTACCTCTTGTTCATTGATTAAAAACAAATGTCTTGAATGTTTTCTTTTAAAGTTTCAGTAGCTCATTCTATTTGAGTTCTTTAATTCTAAAATTAGTTCAGCTAGAATATAGTAAACAAATGAAATAACTATCAGGAGCCAATTTAGGTGGATTTCTGAAGTAATTATCTTAAAGCTTGTAATAATAATGACAATAGGAAGGTGATAAGAAGGAAAACATTTGCTAACTCTGTTCATTTGGGCATTTAGGTTGCAAAGTTAAACGATGCTGAAAGGGAACTCTCTGAAATTTCTGAGAGGCTCAAGGCTTCAAGCAAAGGTAAGACTGTCAACCAGTAGTTACTGAGCACCTATCATATTAATATATACTGCATCATGTTAGGCGCTGGGATACACTGGAAGATTCCGATTTTGGAGACATTTTTAAGGAGCAATATAGCTTTTTATTTTATGTGTGTTTCTATGAGTGTTTTGTTTGCCTGCATACATGTCTGTAAACCACATGTGTGTCTGGTACTCATGGATGCCAGAAGATCGCCCTGGAACTGGAGTTACAGAAGATTGTGAGCTGCCATGTGGATGCTGGGACTGAATCCAGGTCCCCTGCAAGAGCAGCAAGTGCTCTTAACTGCTGAGCCATTTCTTCAGCCACACAATATAACATTGTAAAGCTAAAAAGATGTTAAAAATTGTTTGGTTTAATCTCTTTTTGTTTAATAGTTGAAGGGACTGAAGCCTAAATTACCTCACAAGGTCTCACACAGCTATAACTTGTTGGTGCATTCTTAATATCAATGATGTTTTCTGTTCAGCTTTATATTTGTGACCTCTTTGTGGATAATCTGACTGAATTTTAGAGTATTCGGGCCATCTTTCTAAACATGTGTATTCCTTTTTGGGCAGCTCTATCAGAATCATCATCTCAGGATTCTTTAGATGCATTCATGTCAGAAATGAAATCAGGGAGCACATTAGATGGCGTGTCCCGGAAGAAACTTCACCTGAGGACTTTTGAACTAAGGAAAGAACAACAGAGGCTTAAAGGGTTAATAAAACTTGTAAAGCCAGCAGAGATCCCAGAACTGAAAAAGTAAGTAGTTCTAACTGGAAAAAACGTGGGGCTGGAGAGATGGCTCAGCGGATAAGGGCACTGACTGTCCTTCCAGAGGACCTGGGTTCAATTCCCAGCGCCCACATGGCAGTTCATCACTGTATGTAACTCCAAGATCTGAGAGCCTCACACAGACACATGTGCAGACAACACCAGTGCACATAAAATAAAAACAAATAATTTAAAAAAAAAAAAAAGAAACATTAAGAAACTGTTTTTGAGACAATATCTCATGTAGCCCACCCTGGCCTCAAACAGGTTGTTGTAGCGCAGGTGACCTTGAACTTCTGTCTTTATTTTTACATTTATTGTGTATATGTGGCTGTGCAGATGTTGCAGATGTCAGGAGTCAGCTTTCAGTGCTTGGTTCTCTCTCCATCGTCTGGGTTCTGGGATTGAACTCAGGCTATCGACGTTGGTGGTAATCATCTTTACCCACTGAGCCACCTCTCCAGCCTAACACTGACCTTTTAAAGAATTTTTCAGTTATGTTTTTATTAATTCTTGGAGAATTTCGTATATTTTCTTGATCATATTCAACCCCTCTCTTCCCCCCAACTCCTATCAGATTTACCCAGAGTGGTGTGTGTATAATAAAATATAATTACATCCTGCCTCTATTTCCCAATGCTGGAATTATAAGTATGTGCCACCACATTGAGTCTTATTTATCTTTGTATTTAATAATTACAGAATTATTTTGTTTGGTGGGGGGGGGTGTGCTTTTGTGCACGTGCACTAAGGGTCAAACATGATAAGTTTGTATTGTAAGCATGTGCTATACCCCAGTGCAGATAACCTTTAACAACAGAAGAACTGTTTGTGAAATTTAGATTGCTGGATGATTTTCCATGGATATTATATGGATTTCTGGCTCATTGAAACGCTATGAGATTTTTAACTTCATCTTACTGCAGAGCAAATTTCTTTAAAAAGCAACATGCACAAAAGACTCATTCCTCTAATATTTAAAAACCTATGCAAGATAATAGATAATTAGCCACACAAAATATAAGTGGCCAAAGGAGATCAATTGACAGGCCAGAGAAGATGAAATATGCACACATGCACACACACACACACAAAGACCTGCGCATGGTAGTGCATGCCTGTAATCCCAGTGTTTGAGAGGTAGAAAAAGAAGGATCAGTAGTTCAAAGTCATCCTCCGATACACAGCAAGTTAAAAAACAGCTTGGTCTACACTTGGCAGTGTGTGTGTTTTGAATCCTAGCACTTAGGAGGCAGAGACAGGCAGATCTCTCTCTGAGTTTCAGACTAGCCAAGGCTACATAGTGATACCCTGTCTCAAAAAAAAAAGCAAAAAACAACCCTCAGCATAATCAAAACAAAAAAGAAGAGGAAGAAGAGAAAACCAAAAAAACAAAAATATTTAGGGCTAGGGCTATAGCTCAGTGGTAGAGGACCTGCCCAGCATGTGTAGGGTCTGGGTTCAATTCCCAATACTGAATTTAAAAAAAAAAAAAGAAAAGAAAAGAAAAGAAATGTGAATTTATTTATTTAGTTTTTTGTTTGTTTTGTTTTGAGACAAGGTGTCACTAAGTAGCCTTGACTGGACTGGAACTCACTCTGTAAACCAGGCTAGCTTCAGACTCACAGAAACCTGTCTGCCTCTGTGTCCTGAGTGCTGGCATTAAAGGTGTGTGCTATCACACCTGGCCCATTCTAGAATCTTGTCTTTTACATACTTAGAAAATGATGAATATATATTATAATGTTGTTTGCAATAGCAAAATATGAACAATCAGGTAATGATTACCAAGGACTGGGTTAAATATATCTCATACAATAGAATACCCTGTAACTATTAGGATAAGGAAGCAATTATTTATGTAAAATGTGGAATTGTTATCAAAATATACTAAGTAGTAAAAGATATCAGCTAATAGGACAGTGTGCACAATGTCTTTGTGAAGGGAATATGTGTAGGTAAGGAGTTGGAAAAGAGAAAAGGAGAATCTTGCACCAAGTAGCCGTAGTGTTTTAGTTCTAAAATTATGGTTGTGTGATGGCGGTTTCAGCTTGAACTAACAAGTGACTAGAAAACCATATACATTTTTATTGCAGACTGGGCATGGTGCTCCACACCTGTAATCCTAGCATGAGGAGAGCTGAGCAGGAGGTCTCAAGTCTGAGGCCACCTGCTAGAACTCACCAGAACAGTGAGTTCCAAGCTAGCCTGGACTGTGGAGTGAGACCCTGTCTTAAGACCTGACAGCTAGGAATGGTGGCTTGTGCCTGTAATCTCAGCACGGGAAAGGTTGAGAAGTGGGGACTGCTACAAAGTCTGCTTACATAGCAAGTACCAAGTCAAACCAGGGCTGGAGAGATGGCTCAGTGGTGAAGAGGACCTGGGATCAATTCCCAACATCCACATGGCAGCTCCTACCTGTCTGTGACTCCAGTTCCAGGTGACCCGACACCCATGGCAAAACACCAATGCACGTAAAAAAATATAAATAAATAAATAAATAAATAAAAAGCCCAAACCAAACAACCAACCACACAAACAAAAAAAAAATTGTATTTCGATTAAAATGGCTAATGCTAAAGAAAATCTCTGCTCTTAAAAAAAAATGAGTGTCGCTATGTGAAAATTAACGTTGGATATCCTGCACATTGGAGAGGCGCTTGTGGTTTAGAATAGCCCAGTTCTCATAGTCGGTGTAGAAAGGAGAGCGGAGGTAGAAAGGAAGGGTACCAGCAGTCAGACCCTGACGCATGGAGAAACAAGGGACTGGAGAGTGCCACAGGAGGTTGATGTCTTTTTCTCTCCTTTTTCTTTTGGTCATAAACCCAGGGTTAAAGCAGCCGAGCTAGCTGGACAAGGGCTTGTTATAGCACATTACAAAATCATGAATGACATCTTCTAACAGTTCTCATAGTTTAGATTGAATTTATAATTAGTCATGCTTGATCTCCTTAGAGTGGTAGATGTTAAAGGGTTTTAAAGCTACAGGTAAAAAGCCATGAGCACAGATAATCTGTCTATCATCAATCTATAGCTATCTATAATCAATCTATCTGTCTGTCTGTCTCTGTCTACTTACCTACCTGCCTACCTACTCACCCACCTACCTACTTATTTATTTGAGATAAGGCATTTCTATTATGTTGCCGGAGTTGTCCTGAAACTTGTAGTCTAGGCTGACACTGAACTCACAGAAAGCCACCTGCCTCTGTCTCCTATGTGCTGGATTAAATACATGAGCCACCACACCAAGCACCTTAGAACCAGCGGACAACTTTTTAAGTACTTTCCAAAAAAGATTTATTTTTATTTTATGTTTATGGGTACTTAGCTGCATGTATGTGCACCACATATGTGCAGTGCCTGTAGAGGCCAGAAGAGGGAGTCAGATCCTCTGGAACCAGAGTTGTAGCTGGTTCAGCCGGTTGTGAACTACCATGTGAGTTCTGGGAATTGAACCTGGGTCTGCTGGAAGATCAACAGTGCTCTCAATTGCTGAGCCAGCTCTCCAGCCCTTAAGTACTTAAAAAAAAAAAAAAAAAGCAATGTAAGCCCTTCTTTAAAAGGGGAGGATGTGTGATCTCTAGGGAGTTGGTTTTGTGAATCTACTTCCATCTGTAGAAGGAGATTATAAACCAAATTTTGACACTCCACCCCCTCCCCTTAGCTAATGTTTATGAGTGGGAGTGTCCATGTATGAGAGAGAGAGAGATTCCATTTTTATTTCTTTTTTTGAGGGGGGATAAATTTTCATTTTATATATGGATATTTTACCTTCATGTACATCTATGCACCACTTGTGTGCCTGGTGCCCATGGAGGCCGGAAGATCTTCTGGTACTAGAGTTACAGACGGTTGTAGGTTCTGGGAATTGAACCCTGGATCCCCTGGAAGAGCAGTCAGTGCTCTTAACTCCAGCCCCAAGATCCCGTTTTCAGTGTGACAATCCTTAAAGGTTTTCTGTACTTTTATTGACAAGTGTTGAAAATGTAGAGTGTGTTGATACAAAAATAAGTCTGATGAGTGCATTACAGGTGGACATTTGTGCAGGACATTTCTTGTTTTATCTAGATTTGTGCTATCCAGTATAACACCCTATAATATTAAGCATTATATACTATTAAAATTTCTTAAAGTTTTGAAAATTCAATTCTTCAGCATATTAGCCACACTTCAAGTGCTCAGTGGCCAAATGTGGCTGATATCTAATCAAATGGATAATGCCATATAAAACATAATTTTTTTTTCCCATCGCAGAAAGTTCCGTTGTACAGTGCTGATTTAGGTTGTCCGTGAGCGTGTATCATGCTCCTCATCCCTCTGTATGAAACTGGAATTCTTATGTAAGAGCATCTAGATATTAAAGATGGGTTGTGCTTTTATTTTCCTTCACCAGTGACCTATGCTGGCGTCACCATTGATAAATGCAAAGCCCTGTGGCATGTTGGGAACTACTGGACTGAGGGTAGCCTCATCTTGCCTTTCGTACCTGTGTCTCACATCCTCAATGGGCTGCTGGTCTCTTTCTCTTTTTCTGTCCAGATACTCACCTGTGGCCGTTTCTGTTCATTCAGAAGTGAACTGTCAGTTTCATGGCATTTTAAAAACATCTTATTTCTTAGTATTTTGTGTGTGTTACTGACTGAGGGGCAGCCCACATGTGTGGCGGTCAGAGGACAACTTTGTGGAGTCAGTTCTCTCCTTCCACCTTTCTGTGGGCAGGCTAAGGGGTTGAACTTAGGTTGCCAAACTTGATTGACAAGTGCTTTTATCCACGGAGCCATCTCCCCGGCCCAGTGTCACGGCGTGGAAGTTAAAACCTCGGGCTTCGCTAGAATAGGGATTTATGATTGTTCCTCTTCCTAGGACGGAGCTTCAGGCTGCCAATTCTGAAAACAAAGCTAAGAAACTTGCTTTACCTCTCTTTGGTGCCATGAAAGGAGGAAGCAAGTTCAAGTTAAGAACCGGAACAGTAGGGGTAAGTCGTGAGGTGGGGTGTGTTAAACTCCTAGTCCTGGAGCCGTCCCCGGGCGAGGCTTTCTGTCTTATCCCCTGGTTGTGTGGGAAGGACTGCTGGCTCAGCAGGCGTCTTTCTCAGAGCTGGTGAGCTGGACTGCAGGGACGGCTCAGCTGTTGAAGTGCTTGCTGCCCAAGTATCCCAGTACCCAGTAAAGTGAAGCCTGGTCGTGTGCAAGACTGCAGCCCCAGCACCGAGGGGCGCTGAGGCAGGAGGATGGCTGGGCTTGCTGACGGACAAGCCTTGCTGGGCTGCAGGTTCAGTGACAGGCCCTACCTTACAGGAATGGGATGGAGAGTGATGGAGGACATCGGATATCCTCTTCTGGCTGATGTGTGTACACAGGCACGCACACGTACACAAAAGAATTGACTAATTAATCTGTGCCATTCAACGTGAAAATAACTTGTAATTTTTTTCTTTTGAGACATGGTCCCACCATGTAGTCTTGGCTGTCCTGGAGCTAGTTTACTAGCTTCTAATGAATGTTATATTTAGGAATGAAGTCTATGTTGATTCCCCCCCCCCCCC
>CABHPH010147001.1:0-16074 GCA_902168325.1 Peromyscus nudipes | reverse complement strand
TTTTTTTTTTTAAGATAGAGTTTCTGGCCGTCCTGGAAATCTTAGATGTGTGTCCTACTGGAGCACACTTGATCGACCAAAGGCTGTACTCTTAGAGAAAACTGACTCCTGCTCTCCCTGCCTCTGTGATTTGCCGGTAGCTCCTCAGCAGGGCGAGAACTTGGTCCCCTCCTCCCTTTTCCACGCTGGGGTTTCTGTCTGGCTTGCACTTGTGGAGGTCTTGTGTGTGCTGCTACAACCGCTGTGAGTTCATACATGTGACTGCCCTGCTAGGTCCAGAAAACCCTGTTCCTTAGAGTCGTCCGCTGCCTCTGACCCTGGCAGTCTTTCTGTCCCCCCTTGGGCAGTTTTCTGTTTAATAATCCTGTAACCCCGTGTAGCACTGAAGACTGAAGCAAGGGCCTTGCATCTGCTAGGCAAGCACACCACCACTGAGCTGCATACCCAGTGCTGTGTTCAGCAGTTTTTGCTTGTTCTGTGTATATTCTCCAGTCTAGTGATCTCTGGCCCTAGAACTTGCTGGAAACTAAGATCCGCAGATGGACAACATTCCCTGCAGAGGTCAGGCTTCTAGCAGACTTTGGTGGGGCTTATTAATCTAAAGTTTGCACCGTATACATTTAACCTAACCTCCTAGAAGAGCTTGGTCTCTTTTTCCCATTGTGCAGAACTATTTCCTCGTTGACGGTTTCATTTCCCTTGTAGAAGTTGCCGCCCAAGCGTCCAGAACTCCCTCCAGCGTTAATGAAAATGAAGGATGAACCTGAAGTCGAAGAGGAGGAGGAAGAGGAGGAAGAAGAGGAGAAAGCAGAGGAGGAGCATGAAGAGCAAACGGAGGATGGAAGCAGCAGGCTGCCTCAAGAGACAGAGATGGAGCTGGAGGCAGCAGTGCCGGACCCGCGCGCTCCCGCAGATCCCTCCGGCTCTAGGGAGACAGGAAGCCACGGTAGGACCTTGCTTTTCCCTGTGCTCGCTGGTGGGCCAGTTGTGTTCGTTAAAGCAAAGCCAGTTATGTTTGTCTATGTTACAGAGGATCAAAGTATGTGTGTAGGTGAAAACAGCAGGTTTGGGTTTTCTCTTTCTAGCAAGCCTGCGTCCGTCGGACAGCTGTTGGTGCCACTGGTGCACTGTTAGGTCATCGCCAGGTTGTCCTTGTCTTGGTTCACACTTGTCACAGCTGGATAGGACTGTGAATTTCTTTCCCTTGTCAGTGTGCATAGTCCTTTCTGGGGCAGTGGAAGCAGACTGCAGGAGCGAGGCTTCCAGGTCGATAGCTCCAGTCTCTTGAGTCTTGTGTCCTAGGTATGCGGTGTCTTTAGCAACAGGGACTTACTGTCAGCTCTGGGAGGCAGCGAGAGGCAATGATAAAGCTCCTGTTGTTTGGGGAGTCATTGGACTAACCTGACCAACCAGCTGGATAAAGGTTTCTGGTGCCTAGTGCTGGGATTTTTGTGAGGTAGGCTGTGGTCTTCTGGGAATTGTTGTCAGCACAAGTGAAGTAACTTTATTTAAGAGCTCAGGTTTTAAAACTTGGTTTAAAAACCTTAAAGATTAAATAATTAGTAAATCTGTGGTTGATAAGGGATTGTTCTAGGTTTTTGGTTCTCTGTCTTCTTATTTTTTTGACATAGAATCATATTACCTGCTATTTTATAGCCTATTTCTTCCTGTGTCCTAAAAATACTATTATTTTTTAGTTTTTAAAATTTACATTTATTTGTCCGTGTATGCGAGTATGTGAATGCATGGCACACATGTGGAGGTCAGAGAATTGTGGGAGTTGGTTCTCTCCTTCCACCACGTGGATAGTGGGGAATCAGGCTTGGTAGCAAGTGTCTGAAGCTGCCGAACCATCTTACTGGCTTTGTGGAACAGATAAGGAATAATAAAAGTATTATTTTTAAGTGTGGTTTTCTTTTACTAAAGGAAGGTCTTAGTGGTCCAGTACATGCATGCATCATGATTTAATTACCTTTTACTTTTTAAACATGTAAAATATTTAATCATTTTAAAATTTAATTGAAAAATGTTGAATTACCGTTATTGTGTGTGCTATGGTGTACCTATGGAGAGTATGACTTTCAGAGGTCGGTTCTTTCTTCTGCCATGTGCGTCCTGGGACCGAGCTCAGGCTGTCAGGTTTGGTAGTAAGTGCCTTTACCTGCTGAGCCGTCTTGTTGGCCCTATTAATTTTTACAATTATAAAAATGTCAATAATAAAGCTTGATGCTTAATTCTGGCATATATTTAAATATATACTTCTAGAACTTAAATTTGGAAGTTGAGAGGGACGTATATACATTTTAGAGTCTTTTGTTGTAAGTCTTTTGAAGTGGAACTTGGGTGGTTCTGTAGACTTCTGGAAGCTCATTTACCGAAGACTTTAAGGCTAACTGCGTCTGCTGGTAGTCTGACTGAATGACCATCTAAGTCTGTAGCTGCTGTCCTTGTTTTTGATTGTTTGGACTCTACTGTGAATTTAATAACAACAGTATATCCTGGCACTGTTTTTATAGAAACCATGTCTCAACTCAGCCAAGCGGAACAGAGTGAAGATCATCAGGAGATGGGCAAAATAGCTTCATCATGTGAGGACCCTTCAGGTGAGTGGTGTAGCAGACACCGTTGCTGCTCTGCACACGGGTTTTGTGAGCAGGGAGGTGGCAGCAGCTGCCTTGGGAGGCAGGACAGAAAGTGGCCTTACAAACCAGGCTACAACCAGGGACCAGGGCCCTAGACAAGAAGAGAATGCATAGAGAGGTTTTATTTGGAGCCATCTTCTTTGCCTATTTTTTACTCCTAGACCACTTCCTGGGGCTCCCTATGTCCCACAAAGCAGTCAATGCCTCATGCTTCTCTGACCAGATAGAAGAAGCCCCTCCGGCATTACCTCTCTCAGTCCATTATGTCCCACATGGAAGTGAATCAAACCTGTAGTAATAAATCAGTTGATAGATTGGCCTACTATCTTTCTGACTGCTTTTTTCTGGCTTTGCCTCTTATAGTTAAACTGTGAATAGTAAAAGCAGCCTCTTTGTATTTGAGCTTATAGCCTAGCTTTGGTATTTAAAAACTGAAAGATATCAGTGAAAGGAAAATTCTCATTGTGCGTGTGCGTGTGCGTGCGTGCGTGCGTGCGTGCGTGCGTGCGTGTGTGTGTGTGTGTGTGTGTATAGAACAAAGATGTATTCTATTTTTAAAAGTATGTGTCTGTGTGGGGATATATGTATGTGAGTGCTGCTGTCCTTGCAGGCCAGAGGTGCCAGATCCCTCTGGAGCTGGGGTTACAGATGGTTGTGAGGCACCTGATATGGGTGCTGAGAACCAAACTCAGGCCCATGTAAGGTTAATATATGCCTTTAACTGCTGAGCCACCTCTCCAGCCCCCCCCCCCCGTATATTTTTAAGTTTATGTGTGTCTTTGATTGTATGCCACATGTATACAGGTATCTGCAGAGACCAGAAGGTGGCATTGGATTCCCTTGAGCTAGATTATGGGGGCTTGTGAGCTGCTTAACGAGTGCTGGGAACCAAACTCTAGTCCCCTGGGAGAGCAGCAAGCACTCTTAACCATATTTTTAAAAAAGATTTATTTTTAGGGGTGTGTGTGTGTGTGTGTGTGTGTGTGTGTGTGTGTGCATGTGGGTATGTGCATATGAGTGCCAGTGCCTAGGGAATCCAGAGGTGTTGGATCCTCTGGAGCTGGAGTTACAGGTAGTTGGGAGCTGCCAGTGTGGCTCCTCTGCAAGTGCTCTTAAGCCCTGAGCCAGCTCTCTGAGCCTTAGTGTGCATCCTGTAGTCAGACATGCCAGCTGCTGGGGTGTCTACGACTTCAGTTCCAGCACCGTCTCGGGGAGCTTCTTTCTGTAGCACTTTTACTTCTTCTGATAGCAGCTGATTCTGCTTTTCCCCCTTTCAAGTAGCACCAGAGAATGACTATGAAAAGAACAGAGATGAGCTGAAGAAAAAGAAAGCTCCTGGTCCCGGCAAAGTAAGTACTTGTGGTCTGTGGCTCTCGAGTGCCCTGGAGTTTCTAGCAGCCTTCGCTCCTTGTAGAAATCTGGACTCTGCTTAATTTTCATTTTTTAAATTCTTCTTCTACCCTGCTCATCTACCCTACAAGCTGCCTCTTACTAATTTATGATTTTTTTTATATCTCTTAGTATGCAATGCAAAGACATTTGTGTAACATGTTATCTCCCTCCTTTTATGATACAAAAGTAGAATTGATGTTCTGTATTCTAGTCTTAATTTTAAACCTATCGTGGGAATCATATCCAGAGCCTCCTGCTGTGTAGATGAGCCCTCTTAGCTAGCTCCTTAGAGAGGGAGAGTTGGGTTGTTTCTGGTCTTTACTATAGCAGTGCTATAGTGAGTCATCTTAGTATATTTGCAGCTGTGGTAAGCGACCAGAAGTGGATTGTTAGATTATGTCAGAGGTCCCCAGGATCATCTGGGATTAGGGCTCAGTATGTAGCTGTGCTGGCAGCTGTGGCTCCTGACAGCACAAGGATAGCTGGCATAGTCCACAACAGGGAAAGGCAGCTGGGCAAACGTGGGGTTAACCACATGCAAGGCTCACAAAGTCTTCTTCCTCTAGCGATACGAGATGTGCTTAATCGCCCTGGCAACTAGCTGTGGCACGTGTTGCTAAGTGGGGGAACTCGTTTAAGGACTCAGGATAAGGATTCTTAGTGAGGGTGTGTCGGGTAAGGCATTCCCTGCCTGCATGTATTCCATACTTGCAGAAGGAAAGCATAACCACATTGGGTGTACAGTAGAGGCACAGTGAGCCACCCATACCTGTTAGAACACAAGTCACCCTCTCAAACCAGGGCCATGGGCTCCAGCAAAGGCCAACCTTGTCAACAGTCTTACAAAGGATAGCGATCAGGCTTGTCCTGCTCATGCTTTCCTGCACCAGGTCAAGGCAAGTGCCGGTTTTTTCTTACCACCCGCTATTTTTCTTTCTTTCTCGTGTGTGTGTGTGTGTGTGTGTGTGTGTGTGTGTGTGTGTGTGTGCGCGCGCGCGCGTGCTTTTTTGTTGTTGTTGTTATTGCTCATTTTTGTTGTTTTGAGACAGGAACTTGTGTGGTGTTGCAGGAGCGCCTCAAACTCAACCCTCCTGCCTCAGCTGGCCAGATGTTAACACCACTTTAAAGAATCTTATACTGGGGCTGCAGAGACAGTGTAGTTGGTGAGGTGCTTGCAGGCAAGTGTGAGGACCAGGGGCTTTGGATCCTCAGCACACACATACAGCACATGTCTTCAGTCCTGGTGCTGAGGAGGCAGACAGGTCACCCAGCCTCACCAAATCAGTGAATCACCCATCAGAAGAGTATGGGGGTAACTTAGTAGGGAAAGACACTTGCTGCCAAGCCTGACAACCTGAGTGTGATATGGTGAAAGGGGAGAATTGACTCTGGCAAGTTGACCTCTGACCTCTACACGTGCCCCAGGGCATGTACACTCAAAAGCACAAATAGATACAAGTATTTATTTATTTATTTACTTACTTATTTATTTATTTTTAAAATAGGCATAATTTATAAGTTTAAAAAATAAACAAAAAAAAATGGGTGTGGTGGTGCAGGCCTTTAATCCTAGCAGAGGTAAGGGCAGGCTCGTCTCTGAGTTTGAGGCCAGCCTGGCCCACACATCAAATTCCAGAACAGCCAGGGCTACACAGAGAATTCTGATTAAAAAAAAAAAAAGATATAGATAGATAGATAGATAGATAGATAGATAGATAGATAGACAAATGAATGAATGAATGAATGAATAATTGGGTGGAACAGGTGTGGTGTCTTGTGTCTTTAGTCCCAGCACTTGGGAGGCAGAGGCAGGTGGATCTCTGCGACTTTGAGGCCGGAGAGGTCTATGTAACGTGTTCAGGCCGGCTGGAGCTTCGTGGTGAGCCTTTGTCTCAAAAGTAAAATGAAAGTGGACGGTGATTGAGGAAGACCGTCAACACTGACCTCTGGTTTTATGAAAAGAGTCAAGATCCAGAGAGATTGTGCCCTCTATTAGTTACCAGTGTTGGGATCATTCACGGAAACTGTTCTCTCAGTTTTGTTTAGTGACAGGCGTAAAAATAACTCTTACAGCCGCAAGTCTTTAGGGTCAGACATGGTGGGACAAATGTGTACTCCTAGGTGGGAGGTCACAGATTCCAGGGTACCCTGAGCTGCTTGGTGAGACCCCGACCTAACAAACAACTGTTTGAGTAAAATAGTCTCTTTCTTCCTTGCAGTTCCCAGCCATACTCTCTTCCAAATACCCCGAAGATGATCCAGACTACTGTGTGTGGGTTCCACCTGAAGGTATAGTTTTTATTTTTCTTTTCCTTCAAGATGTATATATATATGAGCCAGGTGGTAGTGGCGTACGCCTTTAGTCCCAGCACTCAGGAGGCGGAGGCAGTTGGATCTCTGTAAGTTCGAGGCCAGCCTAGGCTACAGAGTGAGTTTCAAGAAAGGCGCCAAAGCTACACAGAGAAACCCTGTCTCGAAAAACCAAAAAAAAAAAAAAAAAAAAAAGATGTATGTATATGTATATGTGAGTGCCTACATGTACATATGTATATGTACAGCATGTAAGCCTGTTATCCATGGAAGCCAGAAGAAGGCATTGGATCCCCTGGAACTGGAGTTACTATTGGTGGTTGTGAGCTGCCATGTGGGTGCTGTGGACTGAACTCAGGTCCTCTACAAAAGCAGCAAGTGCTCTTAACCTCTGGGTCATCTCTCTGGCCCCTGTTTATGTTTTTAAATAGGCTGTATACTTAAGAAAGTTACAAAAGTGTATAGTAAGTCTCCCTTTTGATGGAATTAAAGATACAGAGACACATCAGCTGGATAGAATTGGTGCATCCTGTGTAGATCCTTACTTAAACAACTTCTAAAAAATTATTATAGTCTAGTGTGTAGCTGAGTCAGTAGAGTGCTTGCCTAGGATTTGTGGAGCCCTGGGTTTAATCCCTAACAGTGCATAAGCCAGGTGTGGTGGCGCAGGCCTGTAATCCAGCACTCAGGAATGGACACAGGAGGATCAGAAGTTCAAGGCCATTTTTTACGACATAGCAAGTTTGAGGCCAGCCTGGGCTACATGAGACCCTGCTTCAAAATAAATAAATGAGTAAAATAATTTTTGTAAAGTAATGAGACAGCCACACACATTTGAAGACTATCTGAGTATTTGCTGATAGAAATTACTGTTGACTCTTTAAAGGTCTGAATGGTGTTGAATGATGGCTTTTGGAAAATGTCCTTATATTCTAGACAGGTTCACAGATGTAATGACATCTGACATTTACCTTTAAATGCTCTGGTAGTGGGGGATAGGAGATGTTTGGGCAGAGGTAGTAGGTAAAGCAGGATTGGCCACATATTACTAATTATTAAAGCTAGATGAGGGATGCCTGCGTTCTTTATATTTTTCTATTTACTTTTGCAAGAATTTCAAATGTTATTAACTGAAAGACAAAAACCATTAGATTCTGCCTCATTTACTCATTTTTTTCATCTAAAGGTAATGAAATAGTATCAGTTTCTTAGTAATTCTTACACATTTTATAAAATGCCTATTCAAAAGGTAAGATGTATTTCAGCACCTTTTTCGCACAAGTGGAGGCTTTTCTACCCATTATTTGTACTTAGCACTACTTAGAGATCCACTGCTATTTATAGAGTTCTTGTTTCTCATTTAATTGACATCATAGTTATTGATTTTTGGTTTTTACTTTTTTATTGTGCATGCGTGCATGCATGTGTGCGCGTGCATGTGTGTACTCGAACACACATATGCTGTGATGTGCACTTGGAACTCAGAGGACAACTTGCAAGCGTCACTTCTGTCCTTCCACAGTGCAGGTCCTGGGGCCTGTTGGACTTGGCAGCAAGTGACTTTACTTACTGAACCATCTCACTGTTTGTTTTTTTTAAATGTATATTTTATTTTTATTAGTTTTTGTTGTGTGTATATGATACACAAGTATGATAGGGATAGGGGAGTGTGTGTTCCAGGATGCACATTTGGAGATTGAGCTAGGAGGATTATGAATCCACAGCCAGCCTGGTCACACAGCCTGGCCACTGTGTCTGGCTAAGTGGTACTATAGTTCTTTTTTATGGCAGACTTTGTTATTTAAATAGTTCTCTCACTGGATATTTGCCATGTTTCTAGTCTTTTGCTATTTATTACAAACAAGTCTGTAATGAGTTATCATTAGGTGAATTAGTCAGTTTCAGAAATGCAAATATTGCATGTCTTCTCTCATTTGTGGGTCTTAGGTTTCTCGTGGACACATAGACTCACACATGTACACACGGCATGAAAGGAGAAGTGAAACTGTCCAGAGGAACAGAGGGACTAATGGAGGGGAGAAGGAGAGGGTAGTGGGTTCAGGGGGATATGCTCAAGTGCAGATATACTCACATGAAAAACCCCGTGTAATAAAACAAAACACTAGGAAGAAAATTAATAAACACAGAAAGTGATAAAGAGATAAAGGTTACTGGACAAACTAAGTAAATAAAATGTATATGTTATAGAGATACATCTGTAGGTAAAACAGTGAGGTTAATGTCCTGGGTCAGAGGTGTGCCCGGAATTCCATTCTTGTGCTAGTACGCGCACACACCGTAAGAGGTGATTGTTTTCCCCACAGGCCCATCGCATGTTGTGTTTTTGGTGGATGGTGTTTCTAAGATACTAGTATCTATTACAACTTTAGTTCCTAGAAATAATTGCTTTTCATCCACTAACAAATGTTGAAATAGAAGTAATAAGAAACCATAACCTGAAATTATGCCAAAAAAGTAAATTTCCTGAGCCAAGTATTGTGGCACACGCCGTTAATCCCAGCATTTGGGAAGCAGAGGCAGGCAGAGCTCTGTGAGTTCAAGGCCAGCCTGATCTACACAGCAAGTTCCAGGACAGCCAGGGCTACACAGAGAAAGCCTGTCTTGAAAAACAAAACAAAAAAGAAAGAAAAACATTTTAAAGTAAATTTTCTGTTCAAAAGAAACTGCCTTATTTGTTTTGCTTTTGACCTTCTGATGTCTGAATAGTTTTTCCTTCTTGACTTTGGAAAAGTAAATACATTTCTTCTTTTTATATTTGATGTAGGTCAGAGTGGAGACGGCAGAACCCATCTTAATGACAAGTATGGCTATTGACTGGTTCCCAGTCTCACAGGAAGAGCTCGTGGACAAGCACAGGATGTTTGGGGTGATACAGCAAGTCATGCCAGGAACGTTCAGATGACCGTTTGTGAAATCTGGTTGACGGCCCTTTTCTTCTGTATCCTTGGCTTCCTAAATCATCTGCCCATTGGATCCTCCTGAACTGTGCTGTTTATATTTAAGTGTTTGTGTATATATGTAAAAAGGAACCATGTACACTGAAAATTAGTAAAATAAGAGACATGACCCTGCTATAAAACGAGAAGGTGATGGTTTCCCTAATGTTGATTTAAGGTCATAGCTTCTAATGAAATTAAGGGCCTGTGCTGGTACTTAGTGCCATTCTGGGTGATACCTCCAGTGAAAGTGGATGACCCTGGGATTAAGAGTCCCATGCTCTACCGACTGAGCTAGCTGGGCGAGAAATCCACAGGAGTCTACTTAATTTATTAGGATATAAATTGAGGAACTACACTCACGGATACAGAACCGAGTAAACAGCTGAAGTCGTCCTCTGTTCTGACCGGGAGCAAATCCACCTGGCGGTCAGATCACGCCAGGAAGCAGAAAGAAGTACCACCTGCTTCAGGCTGTATAGCCCAAGGTCATGGGCGGAGCAAATACCACTCCAGGGGAATAGGAGGTGGTTTATTTGTAGTCAAATGTCAGTGACCGTAGCTGAAGGACATGGGTTCAGGTTGCCCCAAGGGACATGGAAGTGGGTCCACCATGGAAGTGGCTATATGAGCTTTCATTAGTATAAACAGAGAAGGTCATAAATCAGTGCATATATTAAATACACCAGTGGAGACTGCAGGTAGATGAATTACAGTAAAGTGTGGAAACTACCATCGGCTTCAGGTACTAACACAACATTCTTCACTTTGGGGATGCTAGAAGCTGGTGGTCTACCAATAGTACATTCCAGAGATTTGTGTGTCAGAGGATTCAGGATCAGACACAGAGATGGACAATAGATGTCTATTAAGGTGACTAAAAAGAGCCCAAGATAGTTTGTTTCTGGTTCTTCGGCGTTCTAACTTTTTACCATCACACAATTCTACTAAGGCAGTCGGTTATCCTGGCAGAATATTCAGCTTGGGTATAGCTTTTTTCCTGGGAACTTCTGATAATGCTTCTGTTGGCCAGCCATTACGTTTTGTGCATGCAAAGGCTAAATATTTTCCTAGCACCATGATCCAACCAACTGAGTCAGCTGGCCGACCCAAATGTTGTTTTATATCTGTCTCATAGTATTAGCAAGCCCATTCTAGAGACATGACAAAGAGAGTCTGAGCAGGCAAGAAGGCATTCTTCAGAGAGAGAAATAGCTGCAAAAGCCACTTCAGGAAAAGCCCTGGACCATATCAATACTGTTAGCCATCATGATCTGGGTCTTTCTTTTTGATCATCTCCATCTCATGTTTACACAAAGGTGGTGGGAATATTGTACCTACAATTAAAATAAGAGCATAGAATGAACCAAAGAAGTAAAGGTACATTGGGTGTGCCGTTGGGAGGTAAAGGCAAGCAGGTCTCTGTGAGTTCGAGGCCAGCCTGGTCTACATAGTGATATGTATTCAAAGCTACATAGAGAGACCTTGTCTCAAAACCAAAAAGGAGGAATAATGGTAAGGTTGCAGATGAGGGATGCAGGCATTTTACCCAGCAAAAAAACCTCTCTATCAACCTTTTCTTCAGCTAGACTGAATATGATTTCATTTCTAGGTCATGAGGTTTTAATGTTTGTGTTTGAAATAATTTATTCTTGCTGGTTTTATTTTTATTTTATTTTATTTTTTATTTTTCTGAGACGGTTTCAGTCCTAGCTGTTCTGGAACTTGCTTTGTAGACCAGGCTGACCTTGAACACTCAGAAAACCGCCTGCGTCTGCCTCCTGAGTGCTGAGGTTAAAAGCATGTGCCACCACCGCCTGGCTTATTCTTGCTTTTTAAGTCTAGTTTTTCTTCTTGATTCTACAGCCATAAACCTTGTGTAGCGTGGCTTTTTCTACTTGTAGGAACTGTTGGTCTTTACAGTCTAAGTTATCATAACTCTTCTTTGTAATTACTAACGCCTCTTGGTATTACACAGTATTCCAGTTTAAGGAAATAAATAGACAGTCACATCACAAAAGAAGTGTGGTCATGATACAGTATCGTTTTGAGTTCTCTCTGAACAAAATTGTCCTTTCCCCAGGTTCCAAATATTAGTGACAGAAGAAACAGGAGTCTAGACTTGTGAGAAACCAGGATCCCACAGCTTTTGCGAGCATCACTAAATCCCATTCATTACTTCACAACTAGAAAGGAAATGGGACTCCATTGAGCTCATTTTGTAACATTACCCGTTTACTTGTCTTTGGCAAAATGTGAGTACTGTTTCATGCTTTTCTAATCCTGGCTACTGGAGCATGTGGTGCCTTGAAGTCTCATTTAATCTGGAAACATGGGCTCTTGGCTATGATCTTTTTTTTTTTTTTTTTTTGGTTTTTCGAGACAGGGTTTCTCTGTGTAGTTTTGCGCCTTTCCTGGAACTTGCTTTGGAGACCAGGCTGGCCTCGAACTCACAGAGATCCACCTGGCTCTGCCTCCCGAGTGCTGGGATTAAAGGCGTGGCTGTGATCTTTTTTAAGGTATGCATTTAGCAAAGTCAGTCTGTCCTAAAATTCCTAGTCCAGTACTCATACACCCAGAGAGGTTTAATTTTGGCTCGAGCATTTGGCTGAATTTGATTAAAAGCACCATGAATGCTGTTGCCCTTGAGGACTGGTTGTTTTTTGTGTAATTTGGATAAAAAGAATCCATCTAAAATCTTCCTAGCATCCCTAATAAGAATCAATAATCTCAATGTTACTCCAAAGCCTTTCAGGCCTGATGGTACTGTGTTTATCATCTGGAGTTTGACTCTATCAAGTTGCTCCTATAAACTGAGTTTGAATGTTTGATAGATTTGGTTAGATCCCATTCTTTGTTATATCTGGCCACATTTACAGGGTGGGTGGTTTGTCAGGACTGGTTATGCAGAAATAAATCTAGGTAACAGATGGACTTTTTTTTTTTTTTTTTTTTTTTTTTTTTTTTTTTTTGAAAGGGTTTTACTTTTTTGCCCTGGGTGGTCTGAACTTACTATGTAGACCAGGCTGGCCTTGAATTCACAAAGATCTGCCTATCTCTGCCTCCTAAGAAAAGTATGGGGATTAAAAGTATGTGTCAACACACCTGGCCAGGTTGACCCTTCTTTTAAATTTTTTCTTTACACTTATTTATTGTATGTATGCACCTGTATCTTAGAGCATGAATATGGAGGTCAGAGGACAGTTTATGGGAGTTGGTTCTTTATTTCCACCATGTGGGTTCTGGGGATTGACTCAGATTGTTAATCTTGGTAGCAAGAGCTCTCAGCTGTCTTGCTGATTCTTTTATCTAGGAATTTATTGTATTTTATCATTTCCAATATTGTGGCAATATGGTTATCCAGTTGTTTGGACCCAGTTACTGTTCTTTTTGTTTTGTTTTGGTTTTTTGAGACAGAGTTTCTCTGTGTAGCTTTGGTGCCTGTCCTGGATCTCACTCTGTAGACCAGGCTGGCCTCGAACTCACAGAGATCTGCCTGGCTCTGTCTCCTGAGTGCTGAGATTAAAGGCATGCGTCACCACCGCCCAGCCCCAGTTACTGTTCTTAGTAGGAAGAATTTCCATTGCTTTGCTCTAGGGGTTATAGATCTAAAATAAAATTATCCCTGCAAGGAAACTCCCTTGGGAGAGTTAATATAGAGCTCTGGCAGTGTAAAGTCTCGACTTCTTCTTTATCCCAATTTACTGAATAGTAAGGGAGTGGTGAAAAACTGAGTCATTCCTGTCATGAAGATTTGGTTCAAGGAATGTAAGAAGTTTGGGTAAGCAAACAGTTGGTACCAAAACATGCCTAATGATGAAGGCGTGATATCATTAAAGTCATTCTTATCATTAAAAAAACATACAAAGGTAAACCCCAAGTTTTTCAAGCAAGTTTTAAAAGATACATTATTTTCAAGAAATCCGTCCTAAAAGATTAAGAATTAGGGCTGAGAGATGAGTCTGTGGTTAGGAACATTTGCTGCACAATCGTGAGGACTGGAGATTGGATCCCAGCACCCAGATAACAAGCCAGGCACCCCAGTGAACGTGTGACACTGTTGGAGGCATTTGGATAAAATCTAACGTTTCAGGTGCCTCATCCAGTAAGGGGTAAAGCATGAAGCCTTTGTTCTCCAAGCATTTTACCCCCTTAAAGCAAAGTCTCACTGGGTACCCCTGGCTGGCTGGAACCCAGATCCACCTGCATCGGCCTCCTGAGTGCTGGGGGTAGCGATTAAAGGTGCGTGATCACACCCGGCCGGCCTAAGCTTGGTTCTTGTTGTTTGTTTTGTTTTTAAATTTAAGACCTTATTGTTCGAAGAAGTTAGGTTTCACTCTTGCATCAGAGCGTCATTGAATTTTGACCTAAGGAAGTTAATAGCCTTTAATTACAGCAGAATCATTTAAGATTTATCTTTTACAAACCTTCCTATGACCTGGCAGCCCGTTTGCAACATAATTTCTGGCTTGGGCCTTATCTTTCCATTTTTTCTAGAACAATCCTTTCCTTTCAGGGAAAAAAAATCTGTATTTTACATTAAAACCTTTTTAAACTTAAAAAAACACTTTAATTTTAAAAAATTACAACTTTCTCATATTTGATGGTTCTTCCATTTTTCTTCACAGAATTTCTCAGCTTAGGTCATTTCTTTCACAAAAATAACTATATTCACAGTGAAAACCCAGGAAGCTGTATGTATACAGGAAAAGATGGACATTATACCTTAAATATCTAACAATAATGACAGGCAAATTGTATTAATTTCCTGTTGATGTGTTTATTTTCTCTTACCAACAAATTTAAATGAAGTTCTTAGATTTGTTTGGATCTTATGAACTAGAAGGAATCTGTACTAAGTTTATAATACATGAGCTCTTAAAGTCGGTTTTAATCAAACTATTGGGGGGCTTATTTTGTAAACAAACCAAATAACATTGCCACATCCAGTATGCTTCAAGATGAGGGGATGAAAAAGACAGAAATACAGACGCAGGGAGATCCTGGGATTCGATGGACTGGGTTCTGATGGAGAAACCACAGCACTCTGGAAGGTCAGAGTTTCTTATCTACAGTTGAACAGGGAGGTGCGGCTGTTGCAAACAGCTGATTTCAGGAGGCAGGGTTACTAATCTTGGTAGACACAGTTTCTGTAGGGAAGCAGTCTTCAGGCCATAAAAGCCAGGAGGAAAAAGCTATGGTGGACATTTTCTGTATGACTATCAATGTTCACACTTGGACCCCCAGAGTAAGGCTTTGCAATCCCTTTGAGCCTTATGCCTTGCCCATGTCAACAGCACACATTCATGCAGGACTTCACTAATTTTGGGCTTCCTCTGTTCCCCACAACATACGTCTAAAAGCAGTATACAGAAACACTGATAGCCCCGAGATGACATGTTCTCTAAATTTTAGAGTCTAAAGCTTAGTTATAATATAAAGCAGTAGACCATGGTGGTGCACACCTGTAATCCCAACACTTGGGAGGCGGATGCAAGAGGATCCACCAGTTTCCAGGCCAGCCTGGTCTATATAGAGGCCCACACCAGCCTGGGGTACACAGTTGGAACTCTGTCTCAAAAACAAAACACAAAGCAAAGACAAAGTAACGGTGGTAGTGTGGGTAGCGAGCCGACATGAGCAATGGGTCAGGAGGTGGTTAAAACCTGCAGTCCTGGGAATGAACCGTTTTACAGGTGGAGGTGTCGAGGAGGAGTGTGTTTTAACTGCCTGTGCAGGGGCCGACTGTTGCCTCAGAACAGAAAATGAAGGGCCCTTGTTCAAACTGTTGCGGAAGTAAAAGAAAATCTTAAAAATCTGTGATGTCTGTGTTTTAACTAAGATGAGCTTGGGATAGTCATCTTGAGTAACCACCATTTATATGTTAGTTTTCAAAAGAAGAAAAAAAAAAATCCCCAGATAGACCGAGGGACAAAAAACAGAACCCTGTATCTTGGAGTCATAAATAAGAATGTCAGATCATGGACATAGGCTTATAGACATATGACAAAATGAGACATAAACAGTTACATGAAATCAGTAATTATCATGAACACAAACAAGAAAACAAAACACCCAAACATAATAAGGTCACATTAAATTAGAATGCACCCAGGAGAAAGAACCAAAGTAATAAGCTTATAGCCATCTCCTTGAGATGTCAGAGGGGCCCAGAGAAAGGCAGAAAGGTCAAAAGATGAAACTTGATCTACCACTGCAGTGAAGAGCTCCCCTCGAGAGCAACAGAGGGGACTGCCCTCCTCATGGAGATTTCTAATTAGGAAAACCCAGAGAACACTGGTGTGTGAGTCAATAGAGTAATGTAAAATCCTTAAGGAACTCCTGGATTGTCTTTTCTTTTATTGAAAACATTTTTCATGTAATGTATTCTGATATGATTTCCCCTCCCTCCTTCCTAGGCCTCCACCTCCTCTCCCATCTGGACCCACCCCCTTTCTCTCTCTCCTTAGAAAACACACAGGAATAGTGATCTTCCATCCCAGCACTCCGGAGGCAGAGGCAGGCGGATCCCTGTGAGTTTGAGGCCAGCCTGGTCTACAGAGTGAGATCCAGGACAGCCAGAGAGAAGTGGGGGAGGGGGTTGGACAGAGAGAGAGGAGAGAGAACCTGTCTCAAAAAAAAAAAAAAGAGAAAGAAAAAGAAAAGAAAACAAATAGGCATCTATGGGGTAAGAGTAAAATAAAATATACTAAGATTAAAAAAAAAAATAAGCCGGGCGGTGGTGGCGCACGCTTTTAATCCCAGCACTCAGG
>CABHPH010146999.1:0-14173 GCA_902168325.1 Peromyscus nudipes | reverse complement strand
GTGTGTGTGTGTGTGTGTGTGTGTGTGTGTGTGTGTGTGTGTGTGTGTGTATGGGCACACTGCCCCATACATGTAGAAATCAGAGTACAGCCTTGTGGAGTCTCTCCTTCCACCCTTCCACTGTGATGTGGGTTCTGGGGTCAGACTCAGGTCACCAGGCTTGTGTGACAAGCACCTCCCTAGGTCGGCTCACTTTTAAATGTGAGGGGCTTTTTGTGCATGGTTAGGAACTGGTAAAGGTGTTTGAATTTAATGTGTTTTGGCCGTACAACTGAAATGATTACTTTTATTTTGTGTGTATGTGTGGCAGTCAGAGGACAGCTTGCTGAGTGATTCCCTCCTCCGACTGTGTGGGGCCTGTGACTGCGCTCTCCTATGATGTGGGTTCTGGGATTGAATCCAGGAGTCCTAATGTCTATCTGCTGAGCCATCTTGCTGGTCCTATTTCAGTTATGATTGTTGGGCCTACTTGTTAAGCATTTAACCACATTTCTCAAATTTATCTATAGATCTATCAAGTTAAACACTTTCGTTCTTTGATAAATGCTCAGCAAGCTTACTAACTTACTCTGTTAAATTTCACATTTACATGCTTATATAGTAGGATTTTCTTAAGCATTTCATGTTAGTCAGAATAATGTACAGAAAAAGCAAATTAAATTCCTTTTATATTTAAAATTTGTTTATAATTTCAATTATTAAATTTCTCAAAAAATATGAAATTCACACGCTGTTTTATATCTGATTGTCTCTGGTACTTCTCATTCCTGGAAGGTCAGACTATATTCTATAATCATGGGGCTGCTCCTCCAGCCCCGAATACTTAGTGTGGTCTTGGGAGGTGCTGAAATTGCTGTGGAGTGAGCACATGGCTTTCTCTCATTGGGACAAAATGCCTGTGAAAATCGACTTGAAAGGAGAAAAGGCTTGTTCTCACTCAGGATCTCAGAGGTTTCCATCCACGGACACCTGCATTATTCCTCTGGGCCTGCCACAACACAGCAGGTCATGTTGGGAACATGTGTTGGGGAAGGTCAGCTACCTCATGGCAGCTGGTAAGTAAAGAGAAAGAGAGAGCAAGATGCTGGGGGATACCAATGTCCCTTCAGGGCATCCCCAGTTAGGTCACTAACAGTTAGGTCACTAACAGCCCTGCCTCTTATCTACCACCTCTTCATAGCACCAGGCTGAGGACCAGGCCTTCAACTCTGGGCCGTAGGGGGTGCTCCAGACTCAGGCTGTAGCTGTGAGCTCCCAGCCTGCTGTTCTAACTCCTGGCTCTGCCACTGCGTTTCTTTGAGCAGGTTAGGGACTGCTTTGTGATAAGTTTTTTTGTACCCTTATAGACCTCTCCGCCAATGCAGCAATCCAAATCAGACCTAATTAGGTCCAGTTTAATGGGTAAAGCATTCCTGGGTGATTCCCAGGCCGCAGAGAGGAGCCGGTGACCGGAAGAACCAGAAGAACCACGTGTCTGTTTTCAGCGTTGCAGCTTATAAACCCTGTGGGAGTGGTCTTGAGCCTCCCTGGGGGAGGAGCTGTGTTTGGCGGGCTTTGAAGGGGCACGTTTAGGGAAAGAGTTGGGGGAGGGAGTTGAGGAGGATCTTCCACCAGAACACTTTGTATTCTGGTTTTCATCTGGAAAGGTGCAATAGTGTACCCTTCACAGAGCTGGGAGTGTTCCCTGGCACTGTGTCTCTCAGGCATCACTAATCCTCAGTACCCTGGCTAGCCCATGCGCCTAGCCAAGGGCTTTTCGGTGTTCAGGAAGACTTGGATTGGTCAAATGCTAAGAATTTCAATTAAATATAACTTAAGTTGTCAATTTTTAAAATTTTTTTAAATTCTTTAAAACAGAATGTGGTGATATTTTATCTGTGTACACCAATAAAGTTTATCTGAGGATTGAGGAAAAAGCCAACTACTATAGTAAGTAGGCAGAGATCTGTCTGGATCTCTGTGAGTTCAAGGCCACACTGGGAAAAGAGCCAGGCGTGGTGGTACACACCTTTAATCCCAGCCCTAAACATAAAGGTCTGGAGGTCTGTACAGAAGTGACAGAGCTGAGCAGGAAGAGGAAGTGATGTAGCTGGACAGAGAGAAGAAATGAGATGGTAGAACAGAAAGGCATATAGGCATGGGTGTACAGGAAGTAGGTCTCTTTGGTAGAGGATCTCCAAGTGTAAGAGTGTGGCTGGCTTTTCTGATCTCTCAGCTTTTTACCCCAATATCTGGCTCCAGGTTTTTATTAATAAGACCGTTTAGCAATTCGTCTACAACATAAAATATCCTAAACACACTGTATACAGAACAGCACAGTGTAGTATAAGTTTTGTTATTAGATCTTAGTAAGCATAATATGTTCCTTCATGTTATACTAATTTCTTCAATGTAGCCATTTGGAGTTATATTCATTTTCTAATAGAGGACAGTTGATTTATCTGGGGGCTGATAAATTGACGTTATATGCTGTCTTAGTTAGGGTTTTCACTACTGTGATGAAACACCATGACCAAAAGCAGCCTGGGGAGGAAAGGGTTAATCTGACTTACTTATCCTGAATCAGGCTCCACTGAGAGAAGCCAAAGCAGGAACTCAAAGGGCAGGAACCTGGAGGCAGGAGCTGATGCAGAGGCCAAGGAGGGGAGCTGCTTACTGGCTTGCTCCTCATGGCTTGCACACTCTGCTTTATTGTAGAAGCTAGGACCACCAGCCCAGGGATGGCCCACCCATAACAAGCGAACTTTGCCATATCAATAACTAATTAAGAAAATGCCCTTCTGGTCTGCCTACAGCCCGATCTTATAGAGGCAACTTCTCAAATTAGGCTCCCTCCTTTCAGACGACTCCAGCTTGTGTCAAGTTGACATCAAAGTGGCCAGTACAAATGTTCAGGATTGTCAATGACTTTAAGGTTACAGAGCTGGGGCTACTGGACAAGGATTCCTGTTGAGGGCGGGAAGTAAACAGGAGCATGCATGCCTCCTGGGGTTCAACCTTGGCTGACCCCTGGAACAGCTGAGGGTTGCCTGCCATTTAGTGAGACTCCAAAGCCTGTGCAATTCAGCTGTGGTTATTTTCACAATTAGGGCATTAACCTGTCTCCCTAGGAATCCCTAGGGATCCTACAGATTTTATCTTTGTCTCATTTAGAGAGACTCCTTTCAGAAATTTCCTTGTCTGCTGTGAGAGGACGGAGCTCTGCATCTCTCACGGGAGGATCAGCTAATCTGCGCTTATTTAAAGTTAATTAAATTCTTCACCTCTTTTGTATTTTGTTTTCTCATCTACCTAATGAAAAGATTAGTGACACGGAATGAGGATAAGCCTTCAGTCTCTGGTAGGTCACATGCACCTTTAAAAGGTGATAATATTGCCCAATAACTCTCCAGTTTCCAAATGCACACTACTGGCAACAATGTGGAGAGGTAATGAGCCAGAATGGAATTCCTCAAACCGGGGGCTGGCAAGGTAGCTCGGCTAGTTAAGGGACTTGCGGCAAAGCCTGATGACCTGAGTGTGATCCCCCATGACTCGCCTGATGGAAGGAGGAAGGGAATTGACTTCACCAAGTTGTCCTCTGGCCTTTGGGCATTTCCCCATCACTACTAAATAAGTAAACGTAATTCTTACATTTTTTGGTTTGTGAGTCTAGGAATCACACAACCCAAGTTACTGAATTGCTTTGGGAAAAAAATCAGTTTGTACTCAGCCCTGTTCCTCTTTTAAGTAAGATGATGGTTTAAATTGAATTTGGGCAGGGACTTAGTGCAGTCATATAGGAGCCCAGATTTAGATTCAAGGACTCGAGGTTCATACTGTTCATATAGCTCTGTGACCTGTTTGTGTGTGTGTGTGTGTGTGTGTGTGTTTACACTTTTCAACAAGATGTAAACATCTTTTTATATCAGTAGACTTCTGTATTTTTAATGACTATAGAATAGTAGAAGAATGTACAATATGTAAAGAATTCCTTATTTCTGAATGTTTAGATTATTTAACAGAAAGCATAATACAAAGAATATCCTTGTAGCCAAATATTTGCTTCCGTGTTTAATCATTTTCCTGACATACGGTGCCTGGAGTGGAGCCACTGTGTCAACAGATGCTGACATTTTCAGACTGTGGTCTGAATTCCAGATTGCCCTCTAGGAAGGCTGCTCCAGCGCGTGTTATCCATACCCTTGGAGTGAGCTTGCTACAATAGTGCACCGGTGGTGAAGGACCTTTTTACGACCTGTGCTTGTAAATTTCACTTTTAAATATTCTTTTTTGTTCGTGTATGAAAAGAATATATGTGAATTATCAAAGTCCAAATGTGAAGAAACATGTAATATAGAAAGTGAATGTGCCTGTTCCTTTTGTTATTCAGAGAGGACACTGAGACATGGTGACTTCAGCTTTTCCTATGAATACACTAACGTGTACTGGGGAGAGTTATGCATTGATACTTTACAACCTCATGTTCTGCCTCCTTCTCTTCTCTTCCCTTTTTTTGCCCTTCCTCCCTTCCTCCTTCTTCCCTCCCTCCCTTGCTCCCTTCCTTCCTTTCTCTCTTTATTTTCTGTGCAGGCTGTCACTATGTAGCCCAGGCTGGCCTCAGCTCATCTTGTATCCCAGGCTATCCTTGAATTTACGGCACTCCTCCCCAGTACTGGGACTATAGGCTGTATCATCACTTCCGGCTTTGCTTGCCTTCACCATGTCTTAGATGCATTTATCAATATGATTAGAGTTTCCTGCTCCCCCTTTGCCAACTGGTTTTTCCTTTTTTTTCTGAATTGGCCCTTTATATCCTAAGCTTACCTTTATAACAATATAATTAATTATATAGAGATATTTTTATTGATTTGCTGACTTATATACCCTTCTGATGTATTTATGAAGCAATATTCTATAGTTGTTTTTGTTACATGTTTCTTAGTCAGTGTTCTGGTGCTGTGAAGAGACACCATGACCACGGCAACTCTTACAAAAGAAAGCATTTAATTGGGGCTGGCTTACAGTTCAGAGGTTTCATCTATTGTCATTTTGGCAGGAAGCAGGGCAGATGTGGTGCTGGAGAAGCAGCTGAGAGCTACACCCTAATCCACAGGCAGCAGAAAGAGAGAGATGCTGGACCTGTTGTGAGCGCTTTGGAACTTCCAAGTGCACCCCCAGTGACACACTTCCTCCAACAAGGCCACCCTTCCTAATCCTATCAACAGGTCCTCTCCCTGGTGACATCCAAAACGATGAGCCTATGGGGGCCATTCGCATTCAAACCACCGCAGCACGTTTATCTTTGTATGTTGTTCAGAACACCCCTGTGCATTTTTGGCAAGTGTGCTTGTTTTCTTGTTTCCAGTAGGTGACACCTGACCTTGACAGTTTTCTTCATCCTGTTTTTCTCGGCTCAATTTGCCCCCACACCACGCCTTTAATCCAGCCCTGGGGAGGCAGAGGCAGGCAGATTTCTGTGAGTTTGAGGCCAGCCTGGTCTATGTGGCAAATTCCAGGACTACAGAGTGAGACCATGTCTCAAAAAATATTGACATATAATTGATTTTGATTGCTAAAATAGTTCTTGGTCCCTTAAATTTTGTACCCAGATGAGTGCTGCACTCTGCTCTTCCCAGTCCTGTCCTGCCTAAGGCTCCAACGAGGTTTGTAGCCAAGTTCATAGACGATAAAGTCTTTGTTTTGTTCAGTTAGGTAGGGGAACCCGAAAACAATAGCTTATTCAAGCATTTCTGCCTTCAGCACAGCACAGAATTGTCCTCTGGTTGCTGCTTAATTGTGTGTGTGTGTGTGTGTGTGTGTGTTTGTGTGTGTTTGTGTGTATGTGTGTTGGTGTGTTTGCAAGTGCATGTGTGTGCCTGTGTGGAGGACAGAGGTCAACCTCTGCTTTCATTCCCAAGGAGCCATCCATCTGGAGCTTGACCATCAGGCCAGATAGGCAGGAGGGGACGTCCTGTCTCCACCTCCTCGGTACAAGGGATCCAAGTATGTGTATGCTACCGTGCTTGGCTTGACGTGACCTCCTCCTAACTAGAGATCCAAGTGCGTGGATCTTTGAGCCTGGCTCGATATGAGTGCTGATGACGGGTCTTCAATGCTGTGTGATAAGCACTTTACCAACTGGGCCGTCCGCCCTGCTGGCTCCTGTTTGTGGTGTTTGCTGTGCTGGAGAGCTAGCCCAGGGCCTTGAGCATGCTGGGCAAATGCTTGACCACTAAGCTGCATCCCCAGCCCTGCTGAGAATTCTTCTGTTTTGCTTTCTTGAAATGGCCTGTCACACTAGTGAATCATATACATCAGTAATAACAATAATTACATTTGGGTATAATGTATATATGCTAAAACATGAAGCACTTTTTAGTAAAAAGAAATTATATAAATATTATTACTTTATTATCACTTTGGGGGACCAGATATTGATCTTGTCATGTTCTTCAAATTAGTAAGCACCACTTTCTATTTCTAAAACTCATTTGCACTTGGAAGATATAACAGTAGCTTAAAAGGGAGAACCTAGCAAACTGCACTGGACATTGTAAATATCTTTGCCTAAAGTATCACTTATATTTAAAAGATGTTTGCTCTGGTCAAGGTGTGAAACAACAGTTGTCCTTCAAGCAAAGTTCAGACTGTGCCGGGGCTGGAAATACGGCTCAGCGGTTAGAGCATTTGTTGCTCTTGCACAGGACCTGGGTTCAGTTCCCATCCATAACTCATAACTCCAGTTCCAGGGTATCTGGTGCCCTCTTCTGACCTCTTCAGGAACCAGGCAAACATGTTGTACACAGATCCTAATCCATCAGCCCCAACTGTCTCTTCCCTATTGTATTTAAAGGAATGCCAAGGGGTGGAACAAAAGACCTCCCCCCAGCACAGCCAAGTGCAGATCACCTCAGACACCTGGTACCCGGGTCCAATCATCCTCTCTATGCAGACCTGCTGGGTAAAGCCTAAATGGCTCCAACAACCCATAAGGCAGAAGAGCAGGCATCAGAATAAGGGGAAGTGCCTAGGTTAAAGGTTTAGGATGTTAGACAAGTTTAAGCCCTTGGTAATCCTCTAATGTTGATTTGGGCTGTCCCCAGTCACAGTGAGTTTCGTCACTCAACAGACTGAAAGTCTGGTTAGTTAGTATGAGGACCGGATGTCTAAGCACAACCAGAAATCCTGGCTGATTTCTTGCTAGGAATGATAAACTCTATCTCCAGGGTCTCTTTCTATGGCATGCAGTCTGAGTCTCCAGGTTTTCCCTGTTTTCCAAAAGCCGGAATCTTTCTTATGAAATTTCAAGACTTTTAATTTTTGGCTATTGGATTATATTGTCTTATTGTGTATTTCTTGGGAGGAAGCTGTCTCTTTATATATTCATCTGTGTGTTTTCAGGAAGCCTCTGTTTCACAATCCCAATTTTGTAACAGAAACTCTCTTACTCCTGGCAACTAGGGACCCAGCCACATGGCATGCATAGAATTGTAAACTCTGTATTCCTATTTCAAAAGATAAACTTCCACATCTTTCCTTTCTCCAACAAAACCAGACATTTAAAGTGGGCATCAGTGAGTAAAGGTCAAGATGGATAAGGGTTGCTGGTCTGTAGTCAACTAGCTGATACTTGTGGAATATTCCTCTACATTGTGTGAAGATATGTCACTGTGATTAGTTTAATAAAAAGCTAAATGGCCAATAGCTAGGCAGGATTTTCAGGGCAGAGAGAAAGCAGGGAAGAAGAAGGGCAGAGAAGTTAGACAGACATGGAACAAGTTGGACACACGAAATGGGATAGAGGTAAAAGCCACATGGTAGAACATAGATTAATAAAAATATGGGTTAATTTAAGTTATAACAGCTGGTTAAGAACAAGCCTAAGCCATCAGATAAGCTTTAATAATTAATAAGAAGTCTCTGTATGGTTATTTGGGAGCTGGCAGGTGGGACAGAAAAATCCACCTACAGATACCTTCCCTATATTTTTCTTCCTCAGTCCCCATGTCATAGCCTGAGGGCTATGAGGGTTAGACCACATATTCATACTAAACATAAAACTCAGGAGGAGGAAATGAGGCATGCCAGGAGACACGGAAGAAGCAGGAAGGGCATGAGACATGTCTGCTCCTGGCAGCACCAACTTACTTCAAAAAAAAGATGATGGACATCAAAGAACCTCCATATGGAGTTTGCTTTTATTGTGGCAAAGTCAGCCACTGGGAAAGAAACCACCATTGCCTCAACTGCTGGCAATATCCTGTCCAAACTGGACAAGCAGGACACAAAAGAAGATGGCTGCCGAACTTTGTTGAGACAAGATAGGACAATCCTTCAAAAATTTCTACTTTGCAGAAAAGTTTGTCAGATACTCTAGGCCTATAGGCTGAAGATGGATGCCCCAACATTACAGAGGAATCTTGGGTGACTGTCCAGGTAGCCAGATGTCTCTGTCATTTCTATAGTTTTGGAAGTTGCTTGCTCTGCACTTCCTGTTTAATCAGGTAATATTATATCCTTCTTGGGTCTCTGATGGGGATTGAAGACTAGATAGTATATAGTTTTCCTTGTTACCAAATTCAGGAAAAAAAAAAACTTACACAGGAGATGTGAAGTTTATAAGATTGAGATACATAAAAGCTTAAGTTGTTTATCTAAGAAGATGTTTTAGATCTAAAAAGATATTTTTAAGATGGTAATACAAGTTATGATAGAAAATGGTTTAAGTTTGGACTCACTAAGATAGGATAGATAATACAGTACTTTCTCTGAATTTGCCAAATACAGATAGACTGAACATTGCAATGTAATTCTTACCTGATAAATGTTTTTATTATATATAGTTTTACTATGTTAGAGTTAAAACCCTTCCTTTTTATTTAGACAAAAAAGGGAGAAATGTTGTGGGATACTTGTACACTGTGTGAAGGTGTATTGCTGTGATTGGTGTAATAAAAAGCTAAACAGCCAACAGCTAGGAAGGAGGTATAGGCAGGACATCCTGTCAGAGAGAGGAAGTAGGAGGAGGAATCTAGGTGCTCAAGGAGACACGTGGAGAGGAAACAGGAGGTGCAAGATAGAAGAGCGGTAATGCCATGTGATAGAACATAGATTAATATAAATGGATTAATTTAAGTTATAAGAGCTAGTGAGGAACAAACCTAAGCTACAGGCTGAGCTTTCATAATTAATAAGAAGTCTCAATGTCATTATTTGGTAGCTGGCTGGTGGGACAGAGAAAGACTCACTACACACACACACACACACACACACACACACACACACACACACACACAAATAAAATAAAAATAATATGTTTTCCAAGAACTTGAATGGGTTTGGTTTCTCCACGTGCTGTTTCTTGAACAGCTGGAGGCTGTGAACCCTTGGTTCCCTGCCTCCTCCTGATTGGACTTCAGTCCCACAGGATGGCAGCCTGTGCACATGTGCTGATGTGTTTACATGCAGCTCTCAGAGGAAGTCACATGCCTCTGTTTACTTTTCTGAAGAGCCTAACAGGTCGCCTCTAAAAATAATCTTGCTCAGTGTCAGAGCTTCTGGTACATGGGGGTGCATTCCCCACATGCTCTCTGCAGTTTGTGCTCTAAGCCGGGCATATCCAGTTTCCGCGAAGCAGCTGCCAAATTGTCCAGCCCTGGAGTTCATTTGATAACGGATCCTGGGTAAGCTCTTTTAAAAGTGGTATGAGCCTTTTCCTGTGGCTACCATTGTAAGAGATGGTGAGATTTAAATATGTTTACAGCAGCTTATAGTTCTGTGACTTTCCAGAGGAAGTACTGAGATGTTCAGGACCAGCGCCCATATTTACGGTCGTTTGATTTGGCCACAGACAAATGTAAGATGTCTAAGCAGCTTCTATTTGCTTTGTAAGGGCGGGGTGCTCCTACTGAATGGGTGGGGGGTACCCTCCATTTGCCCCTGACTTTCATCCCACTCACTCATGTTTGGACTTCCTATTGTTCTGTGCAGGGCTCGGAATACTCGGTAGGAAGCCTTTGAAAGCTTGTCTAGAGAAACCAGGCAAGGGATTTAACGGCTCGCTCCTGTGATCCTAGCACCTGGGAGGCAGGGGCAAGATGACAGAGTATGAGATCATCCTCTGTCACAGAGACCAGATTGGGCTAAGTCAGACTCTGTCTCAAAAAAGAAAAAAGAAGAAGGAAAAAGATGATCAGTTCTCTGCTTTTAGAAGATCAGTCTTTGGCTGGGGGTGGAGCTCTGTGGTAAAACACTTGCCCAAGAATGTGCAAAGGCGCTGGGCTCAATCTCCCACACCAGGAGAGAAAAATATTAACCTGGTATCAGATAGACTGATGGGAAAGGGAGACAGGGAGGTAGTTTTGTTTCTTTTCTCTTTTTGAGACAGGGTCTCACTATGTAGCCTTGGCTGGTCTGGAACTCACTCTGTAGACCAGGCTGGCTTCAAACTCACAGAGATCCGTCTGCCTCTGCCTCCCCAGTGCTGGGATTAAAGACTGGTGCTGCCACATTCAGCCCAGGAGATTAGTTTCAAGTCAGAATAATGGAAAGCCAAACTAAGTCATGAGCGGGAGGGAAGCGATAGAATCATGGTAAAGAAGACAACTAGAGTTGGCAAGGTGGCCCAGCCTGGAAAGGCACCTGCCAGCAAGCCTGATGATCTGAGTCCTGGAACACACTCCCACAAGCTGACCTCTGACCTCCACATGTGTACTGTGGCACCCACACACATACACAAAATAAATAAATACAAAAAAAATTTTTTTTAAGGCAGTGCATCTCTGGAACTTTGTGGTTCTTGGATCCAAAACGCAGAGGAGTTGCTGAGATCCCAGGAAACTCCGGATTGTGCTAGGAATCTATCGATGTCACAGAGGGACAGATTACCCTGGGCTCTGAATTCATCGTCATCTGCCTCTCCAACTATCTTGCCATGTATCTTCCATTTTTTGCCTTTTTTATTTTCTTTTTCATTTCTTGAACCCAAGGCCTTGCACATGCCAAGTAAGCACTCTGCTGCTGGGCTTTATGCCAGCCTCGAGTGCAAGCCCCTTAGTAAAGCTTTTAAACTGGATTTAAGGGTTTGTTCTTCCTGAGTTTTGTTTTGTTTCTGGCTAGAATGAAGATTGCAGTTTATTCTTTACAAAATGATTGTGAAGCATTCACTGGGTGAAGTGAACAAGGATGGATTCTTCTAAAAGTAGGGTACCACCAGGCCTGTACATGCTACCACCACCTCAGCTTCCTCTGCAAATCCCCATATTCTCCCCCACCTCAGGCCAAAGCTCAAGCTGGGGCTCAATAGCTTAGTAGCAATTCAAGGCACAACAGAGGGTAGACACCATCCTGGAGCACTCTGTTTGCTGTGGGGAGGCACATGGGTGTTGAGGTGTGTGTGTGGAGGTCAGGGGACAACTTTTGGGAGTCTGTTTTCTCCTTCCACCATGTGGGTCCCGCTGAGCCATCCATTTTGATAAACCCAGTTTCCTTAACTTCTACAGTATGAAAACACTGAGATGCCAGGCAGGATTCTCTGGTCAGACACAACAGGGCCCTGCTATGGCCCTTTTGGGCATTTGGCTTATATGCCACAGGAGTCTCATCCCTGCCTGATCTGTTTGTTTTGAAAACAAATGTTCTCACCAATCAACTGAGCCCCAGAAGCAGACACATGCCTGATCGTTCTTTATCTGGGCTTTATGCATGAGTTCATTTTATAACTTTTTAAAAAAATTCATTTCATTATTTTTGTATAAGTGTTTGTCTATATGTTTGTGCATCACATTTGTGCCTGGTGCCCTTGGAGGCCAGAAAAAGGTGTCAGACCCCCTGAACTGGAGTTATAGAGGGTTGTGAGCTGTCATGTGGGTGTCATGTGGGAATCAAACCCAGGTCCTCTGTAAGAGCCACAGTGCTCTTAACCACTGAGCCATCGCTTCAGACGCTATATATATTATTTTAATCAAGAACTCTTTCGGTGTGTGAACTTTCTTATATTTATGCTGTATTTCAATTTTTTTGAGACAGGGTTTCTCTGTGTAGCTCTGGCTGTCCTGGAACTCGCTCTGTAGACCTGGCTGGCCTCGAACTCACAGAGATCTGCCTGCCTCTGTCTCCTGAGTGTTGGGATTAAAGACGTGCTTAGCATGTTTAAATGACTTTCTGAATGGGAATAGTCTCATACTCAGAATATATACCAGAAAGTCTTAGAAACATATTAAACCATCTCTAGGAATTTACTATATAGAAAGATTACACCAGATATAAAGTCTTAAGTTCACGTATGCTTACAGTAGTGTTTGTGGTAGTGAATCTTTACAAACAACCTAAATGTCTATCAGTGCAGAAACTGTAGAGTGGATTGTGACACAGCCATACAGGGCTGTACAATGAGACATTTAACATAACAGTTTAACTCTGCATCTAATGTCGGAAGAGTGTGTTCCTGACACTGCCTTAGTAAATGAGAAGAAAGCGGCATAGGAACAGGCTTAATGTGATCCCCTTTGCCCAAAATGTTACTAAAGCATGTTTTAGTCTTTAAAAAGCTGAGTATTTTGCACAAATGCGAATAGTGATTATCTTTGGATAACATTGAAAATGGTTATTATGGGGCTGCAGAGATGGCTTAGAGGTTAAGATCACTGGCTGCTCTTGCAGAGCACCCAGAATCAATTCCCAGCACCCACAAGGCAGCTCACAACTGTCTGTAACTCCAGTTGCAGAGTTTCTGGTGTCATCTTCTGGTCTCCAAGGGCACTGCACAGACATACATACAGGCAAAACATCCACCCATACACATAACATACAAATACATCTTCAAATGGTAGTTAAAATGGTAAAATCTTTTGGTCTTTTGAGACAAGGTCTCTCTGTGTAGCCCTGGATGTCTTGGAATTTGTTACCTAGACCAGGTTCACCTTGAACTCACAAGGAGCACCCTGCCTCTGCCTCTAGAGTGCTGGGATTAAAGACCACCTCTGACTGGTTATTATTCTCTCTCTCTCTCTCTCTCTCTCTCTCTCTCTCTCTCTCTCTCTCTCTCTCCCTCTCTGCTATTGAGGTGCACCCCCAGCCCTTGTATGTTCTATTTTGAAACACATTTCTGTAAGTTTCATAGTCCTTGTGGTCCTTCGGCCTCAGCCTCCTACGTAGCTGAGATTACAGGCGTATCCATCACATCTGCAGCGGTTCCTTTACCTTCTACATGTTTCTAAGGTGTCTCCCAAGAGCAGCAGGAGTGTGGCAGTCTCATGTCATTTCCATAATTTTTTCCAAACTTAAAATTTTGTTTTATATGCATGGATATTTTGTGTGTATGTTTGAATGCCACGTGTGTACCTGGTACTTGTGGAGGTCAGGAGAGAGGGCCGGATCCCCGGAACTGTGTTTACAGATGGCTGTGCACCAACACATGGGTGCTGGGAGGGAACCTGAAACTCTGCGAGAACAAGCGCTCTCGACCCCTGAGCCACGTCTCCAGCTCCACAGCTCTTCTCCCCGACCCCCGACCCTCTCTCTCCCTCTCTCTTTCTTTTTTTTTTCAAACACACCTCAGGCAACTGTTTTTTTAAGACTTACTTATTTTATGTGCATTGGTGTTTTGCCTGTATATGCTCTGGATGAGGGTGTTGGATCCCCTGGAACTGGAGTTACAGACAATCGTGAGCTGCCATGTGGGTGCTGGGAATTGAACCCTGGTCCTCTGGAAGAGCAGTCGGCTCCCGTAATTGCTGAGCCATCTCTCTAGCACCCCCAGCTCCATCTTTCTAAAGTTTTAAGAATAAAACTTGAGTATTTTCCAGTCAGAACCTTCCCTCGCAAAGCTCTGTTACCCGCTGTCCGCCTGCCACTGTCTTGCTGACTTTCCAAAGTCAGGTTTTCACCGTGCTTCACCCTCTCCCTTAGATCGTTTAATGACTCTACTCCTCTGCAGCTAAGTCTACAGTCCTTTACCAGCTCGGCCGGTATCCTGTGTCTTCCGTGATCTGGTCCGTTCTTTCCCACCTACCTTCCCTACAGTGCTGGAAGCTTCTGGTGATGGGGGTCCTGTTCCCTCATCTTTGTAGTTTCAGTGTTGAACAAAGTTCTGGAAACCCAGTGAAACTTTCCCAAACAAATGTACCAGGAGGTTAGAATCTGAAATGAGTTTTAACGGTCAGCCTTGATGATAGAGGTAGACCACCTGTAA
>CABHPH010146998.1:0-10961 GCA_902168325.1 Peromyscus nudipes | reverse complement strand
GGGGGGGAGAGTGCATGTGCACATGATGCACCTGTGGGGGGGTGTGTGCATGTGCACATGATGCACATGATGCACCTGTGAAGGCCAGAGGTCAACTTCAGGGATCTTTCCTCCACCACTCTTCACATTTTCTTTTGTTTGTTTTGTTTTCAAGACAGGGTTTCTCTGTGTAGCCCTAACTGTCCTGGAACTCACTCTGTAGACCAGGCTGGCCTTGAACTCAGAGATCTGCCTGCCTCTGCCTCCCAAATGCTAGGATTAAAGGCGTGCATCACTACACCCAGTCCATAAAGTTTTTTTTAAATTTTTATTTATTAAGTATACAGTGTTCTGTCTGCATGTGTCCCTGCAGGCCAGAAGAGGGCACCAGATCTCATTACAGGTGTTTGTGAGCCACCATGTGGTTGCTGAGAATTGAACTCAGGACCTCTGGAAGAGCAGTTAAGTGCTCTTAGCCACTGAGCCATCTCTCCAGTCCCAAAATTTTTTTTAAAGTGGCTAAGATAGAAGTTTTTTATTTTACGTGTATTTTTACCACAATAAATTTATTTTGTGTTGCTAGGGCTGGGTAAAAGTTTTTCCACTGAGCTTCATCTCCTGTCCTGTTGTTTTGAGACAGGACCTCACTATGCAGCCCAGGCTGAGCTGGAACTCTCAATCCTCCTGTCGCAGCCTCCCAGTCACAGTACTGAATTATAGGGATGCGCCTCCATGTCTGCGCATTAAAATAACACTTTGGGGGTGGGATAGCCAATGAGCTAATAGAACACATGGGTTTTGCATGGCTGAGATTGTCTGGTGAAGAAGGGGCTCCACCAGGGGATGGTACCAGCGTGTTTGAAAAGACTGCTCTAGCTGGGGCTTGTTACTCGTATGTGTTGAGCTCTGGAGGTTTGAGTTAGAGCTGGGCTGAGACTAAACCTGGTCAGGGGTGTCTCCTATAGGTAAACAGTCCCTGGCCCCAATATCAAGGTTCAGTGGCCATGCCGGCATTGAGGCAGGATTCCAGGAGTATGTTAGTGGGAGGGACCTTCTTGAAACTCAAGTTCAATGCTAGGGGTGGCAGTAGCTGAGGCTGGCTAGCTGGCGGAAGAAACAGCAAGAAGGTCGGTCATGTTCCAGGGTTTATGTGCTAGCCAATTATGAAAACCCATTTTGCAACAATAACAGATGGCATTTGAGTTATTTTAGCATAACAGACTGCATTCTGAGTTTGGGGTTGATTTGTTTGTGGACGGAGCTGGGGGCAGAGCTCTGGGCCTTGCGCATGCTTGGCAAGAGCTCTCCACAGAGCTCCGTCCCCAGTCTCCAGGCTCTTACAGTGTCTCTGTAGCCGCCAGTCTCTCAGCTGTCCAGTTCTTCCATCACTCAAAGCCTCCCCTGCTTTTGCAGGTGATAACGTGGTCTTGCTTTGGAAAATTGCAGATGAGAGCTCTGTACAGGAGCAGGTGAACAACCCAAGGTGACCAGTATCTCCTTCATCCCCAGTGACTGGCATAAAGGCTGTCATGTAACCCAGTCAGCACCAGGGAGAGGCCTCTGGCTCCTCCCACTTTACAGCTTTCCTGCTATTAGTAAAAACCTTCCATCATTTCCCCACAAAACTTTGTTCAGGAATTTCCCAGGAGACTAACATGGTGGTACACTCCACTAATCCCAGCCTTTGGGAGACTGAGGCAGTAGGATCGTGAGTTCCAGACTAACCTGGACTATATAGTAAGTTACAGGCCAGATTAGGCCTCAAAACAAAACAATCCAAGAACCTCCCGCTCCAACCACTGAGTAGCCAGCCCACCGCGTTATGTGCGTGCAGGCAGGCACTGGGTGCTCCCCGAACAGCCTCTGTTCATCTTCCTCACACTTGTTCTCATCTTAACTGGTTTTTTAATTATTAAATTTATTTATTTATTTTATGAGATGTGGGCCAGCATACACATGCCACCGAGCACATGTGTCAGTCAGAGGACGACTTGTGGGAGTCAGTTCTCACTGTCCACCTTGTGGGTCCCGAGGATTGAACTCCAGGCTTGTCGACAAGCCATTAAACCTTCACCCATTAAACCATCTTACCGGCTCTACTGTATTTGTTTACTCTCTCTGGATGTGAGTGTTTTGCTTGTATGTGCATCCAGAGGTGTCAGATCTCCTGGAATGGAGGTTTCTGAGCTGCCATGTGGCTGCTGGGAACCAAACTCGGATCCTCTGGAAGAGGAGCCTGTGCGCGTAACCACTGAGACACTAACTTATTTTTTATTTTTTGCTTTTGTTTTTATTTGGCTTTTTGAGGCAAGGTCTTAAGGTAGCCCTCCCGCCTCCTCCTCAGTGCTGGGGTCACAGGTGTGCACCACCACGCCTGGTTCATTTTCCAGTTTCACACTCCCCGGCCCTAGCTCAGTGCCGCCAGAGTGTCGGGACGCTCTCTTGCTCCAGAGCCGTGTTTATTCCCACCTCCTTATTTTGATGTGTCTGTGATCCCCACAGGAGTTGCACCCAGTGAAATTTGAAGAGTCTGTGTCATCCTCAGGGTTCGCAAATTAAACACACACACACACACACACACACACACACACACACACACATCTTGGGCATGGTGTTGCATGCCTGTAATCCCAGCACTTGGGAGGCTGAGGTGAGACAGAAGAATTGCTGTAAGTTCAGAGCCTGCCTAGGCTACACAGTGAGGCTGTTTTGCTTGTTCGTTTTAATACCCTAATGGGACTCTGGGATCTATGAGCCCCAGTTGCTCTTCCAGAGGACCCAAGTTCAGTTCCCAGCACCCATGTCAGTTGACTCACAGATGCCTGTTACTCCAGCTCCGGGTGGATCTGAGGCCTCTCAATGGGTACCTGCACGCGAGTACACAGACAGACACACATGTAATTAAAATGATTAAAAATAGTTCTTTTAGAAAAAACACTCTAAGGGCAGGCATGTCACTGGATGAAAGGGCTTTGCAGTGCAAACCTAACAACTTGGCAGATAAAAACAATTAAGGGTTGGAGAGATGCCTTGATAGCTTAAAAACTTGATAGCTCAAAGTGCTTCCTGCAAAGAGCACTAAAGTTAGGTTTCCCACACCCGCATGGTAGGTCACAACCTTCTGTTAGCTCCAGCACCAGTGGATCTGATGCCCTCTTCTGGCCATTGAGGGAACTGCATGCATGTGGTAATCAGAAGTCCGTGCAGACAAAACAAAACAAAACAAAAAACCCACTCATATAAAAAAAAACAAAATTTTAAAAAATTAAAGAAATACTTGGCAGTGTATGAATATCTCATTCTTTTCATTGCCTGAGCCCTCTTCGTACACCTCAATGTCATCATCCAGTCCCTTTGGTGGATATTTGGGTTGCTTTCACTTGGGGTTAGTGTCCTTATGGACATTTTTCCCTGATGCCCATGTTCAAGTTCTGTAGGCTGCATGTTTAGCATGGGTAGCAGGGTTGTGGGCTATGTGCAGTTGAAGTGTATGCAGTAACTCTACTGCTGCTCCCTGGAAGACGAAATCGCTGCAACAGAAGAGGTGAGGTTGCTTAGCCGAGGTTGCAAAGCCAACCAACTTGAACCTGAGTCCCCTGCTTTTGAGTCAAGCTGCTTATTCAGCAGCACAAGTTGGGCGCCTGAGATCTGTTGTCCTGTCAGGCTGAAGGTTATTGGGGGCTGTCACTGGGGGGTTACCTGTCCTGTTACTGTTATTCTGACCTCTGTCCCTAACCATTAATTATTAACCTCCCCCTCCCAAAGAGCCTGCTATCCTAAAGACTTGCCCAGTTAATGAGTCACTGCCCCCAAGCTGGGCAAGGGGCATTTGATAGACCTGCTTTCTGCCCCTGGTGTGGTGTGACCAGGGACTTAACAATGCTCTGGACACGTTTGCCCCTCTACGGCCTCTCCAAGCCCTCTACAGGTGGCTGGAAGCCCCTGCTTTTTGATGGTGGGGCCTTCCATCTCAAGGGAACAGCAGAGCTGGCCCGGGCTTGGTTGGTGCTTCGCCTATGCGCCTGGCCCCCCTTGGTCACCCATGGACTAGCGGTGAGCAGTTGGCACAAGGACTGGCCTGGAAGTTGCCCACACCTGACTCTGAGCCCTCACTCCCTGTCACCCAGTTTCAGGCCTGGTCGCAGCGACTCCTGGGCTCCCGGCTCTCCAGCGCACTTCTCCGAGCATCCTTCTACGGACAGTTTGTGGCTGGGGAGACAGCAGAGGAGGTGAGGGGTTGTGTCCAGCAGCTGAAGGCCCTGGGACTCCTGCCTCTGCTGGCAGTGCCCACAGAGGAGGAACCGGACTCCACTGCCAAGACCAGGTGAGTAGAGAGAGGCGGGGTCCAAGGGAGGAAGGGATGAGGACAGGAAAGGGGCTCGCAAGGCCCTGGAAGCTGACCCCCACTGGCCGGACAGTGAAGCCTGGTATGAGGGGAACCTCAACACCATGCTACGTTGTGTGGACTGGTCACGAGCTCTCGTGGACACCTCTGGAGCAGCCAGAAACAGCCTCATGCAGCTGAAGGTGACGGCGCTAACCAGCATTCAGCTTTGTGTAAGTGACAAGAGAGATGGGGGACACAGGTGTGGCCGCCCACCAGGCTACCCTCACCATGCCAGCCACCATCCCATTTCAGAAGGAGCTGTCGGCTTGGATCCAAAGGCCAACCAGCTCCTCGGAGCTGAGCCCTGAGAGGCTGGCAGAAGCCATGGACTCGGGCCAGGTAAGGAATATAAGTGGCTGTCACTGAGGATATGGTTGACATGGATAAATATGGGTCACATGGGGTCCTAGGGGAGGGGTTTGGGTGAGACGCTTTCCAGAGGAAGAATCAGGACAGCAGCACCTTCTCCACAGAGGATGGGACATGAGTATTTGACCAGTTGCTGAGCACGGCAGCGCATGCCTGTAATCCCAGCACTTGGGAAGCTGAGGCAGGAGGATCAAGTCGCTGAGGTCAGCCTGGGCTATATAGAGAGACTTGTCTGGAAAACACAGGGTCGAGGGATGGCTCAGCAGTTAAGAACACTTGTTGCTCTTGCAGAGGACCCAGGTTTTCAGCACCCACATGGTGGCTCACAACCATATATAACTCCAGCTCCAGAGAATGCAGCCCTCTATCCCAACTGCAACGGACACCGGGCATACCTGTAATGTACATGCAGGCATGCAGGCAAAACATCCATACACATAACTTAAAAAGAACTGTACATATGTTTTTGGTGGTGGTGGTGGTTTTGTTTTTAAGACAGGGTCTTGTGTACCCCCAGGCTGGTCTTGAACTCTCTGTATAGCCGAGAATACTTTGAACTCCTGATCTTCCTGCCTCCACCTCCCGACTTGCTAGAGATACATGCGTGTGCCATTGTGTCTGGTTTAAAGAAAACATTTTTTCAGTCAGTCAGCGGCATGTAAACTCCAAGACCAGTGAGGTTTTCCTTTTGTCTTGTTTTGTTTTTTGAAGCAAGATCTTACCACATAGCCCAGACTTAGCCTCCCCAGTCCTGGGATTACTGTTTTCTGTCATGCCTGATCCTGATGAGGTTCTTGCTTCATTCATTCATTCTTCCATTCATTTATTCCTTTGTATTATTCCAATATCTTATTTATGTATGTGCACATACAAGTGTGTGTGTGTGTGTGTGTGTGTGTGTGAGAGAGAGAGAGAGAGAGAGAGAGAGAGAGAGAGAGAGAGAGAGAGAGAGAGAGCATGCATGTGCACATGTGGAGGTCAGAGGTGGCAAACAGGTATATTCCTCTATCACTCTCCATTTTTCTGTTTTGTTTGAAACAAGATCTCTCTGCACAGCCCTGGCATAGAATTCTCTATGTAGACCAGGCTGGCCTCAAACTCACAGAGATCTGCCTGCCTCTGCCTCCGAGTGCTGGGATTAAAGCCACACCTGGCTGTCCCATTTTATATTTTTAACAGGCGGCTCTCACTGAACCTGGAGCTCACTGTAATGGCCACATTGGCTGGCAGAGAGTCCCCAGGACCCGTGTCTCCATCCCTGAAACTCCACTAGGATTACAGACATGCTGTTTCACCTAGGTTTTCACCTGAGTGCTGGGAACCAGAACTCCAATCCTCACACCTGTCCAGCAAAAACTTTACCCACCAAACTATCACCTTAGCTCCTGTGGACATTTTTTTCTTTTAGCTTTTTAAAGCAGCTATTGGCTCTGAATATTTTTTATTTATTTTTCTCTCACACCTCCTGATCACAGTTTCCCCTCCCTCCACTCTCCCAGTTCCCCCCCACACACACACCTTCCCTCTCCCCTACATTTCCCTTCAAAACAGAGCGGGGCTCCCAGGGATATCAACCGAACAGGGCATAACAAGTTACAATAAGACTAGGCACAGATCCTCACATCAAGCCTGGACAAGGTGACCCAGGAGGAGGAAAGGGTCCTAAGAGCAGACAGGAGAGTCAGACACCCTCACTCCCACTGCTAGGAGTCCTGTTGAGATTTTTGGCATGACAAATGTATACTGTTTTGAGGAGTATATTTTCCTAACTCATTCCTTGAGACAGGGTCTCACTATGTAGCCCAGCCTGTTCTGGAATAGACAATCCTCCCACCTCAGCTTTTCCAGTGCTGGGATTACAGGTATTTGCCACTGTATCTGGCCTCTTTTTTATTGTTCTATGTGTTTGAAATTTTTCATAACAAAATGTTAAGAAGCAAGGCATAGCTGTGCACATCTAGAAGCCCAGCACTTGAGATGCTGATGTGAGAACATCTCAAGTGTATGGCCATCCTGGGCTACACGGTGACGTCCTGCCCCCCCCCCAAAAAAAACAAGCTATGGAATTTCCCTAGAATCCCCCAGTGTGGAGGACTGGGGGTGTGGCTCAGTGGTAGAGCCCCTGCCTAGAATCCCCCAGTGAGGGGCTGGGGTGTGGCTCAGTGGTAGAACATCTGCCTAGAATCCCCCAGTGAGGGGCTGGGGTGTGGCTCAGTGGTAGAACATCTGCCTAGAATCCCCCAGTGAGGGGCTGGGGTGTGGCTCAGTGGTAGAGCCCCTGCCTAGAATCCCCCAGTGAGGGGCTGGGGTGTGGCTCAGTGGTAGAGCCCCTGCCTAGAATCCCCCAGTGAGGAGTTGTGATGTGGATGAGTAATAGAGAGCTTTCACAAGGTCCAGGGTTTATCCTCAGCATTGCAGGAAAAACAGTTAAAAAGTGAAAAGTTCATTGTATAGTGACCACCCACACACTTGCCACCTTTAATGTTTAGCCACACCGTCATCCCAATAAACCACCTTCAGATACCAAAATCTGAGGGTCCTCAAGTCCCAACATGCAAAGTAGCACCATATTGCCTGTACGCTGTACGCAGCCTCTCCCGCACATCAGTCCTCTCTGGGTGACTCGTCACATTGAGTGCAGCATAAATGCTCCAGATTCAGCCGCTCTGCAGCATTGGTAAGGATGTGTCAAAGCGTCTTTTCCTGGTGCTCTGATAAAATACACTGGTTGTTTGGGCTTTCTTATGTGTAGTGTGGTCCATCATCTGAGAAATGAGGGCAGTGGGAGGTTGAAGCAGTTGGTCATGTGGCATCTAGGATCAGAAAGCAGAGTGCCACAGCACTAGCTTCCTGCTGCTCAGCTCCTTTCCCCATTGTGCAATCCAGGGTCCCCACCAAGGACCATGTGCCACCTCTGTGGGTGGATCTCCTCGCCTCAACACAAGATAATCCTCCTCAGGTATGCCCAGAGCCTGCTCTCCCAGATGACTCTAGATGTTATCAATCTGATGGTGCTAACCATCTCAGGGAATAAGGACCGCATATGACTGTCTGTGCTCAGTGCAAATGCATGGTTTTTCTTTTTAAATAAATTGCTTTATTTTTAGTGTATGTATGTGCACCACACATGCCCTGTGCCCTCAGTGGCCTTAAGAGGGCGGTAGATCTCCAGGAGCTAGAGTTACATGCGTTTGTGAGCCTCCTGCTGTGAGGCTGGAAACTGGATTCCAGTAAAGCAGGACAGGTTCTCTCCAGCTCTGCAGTGCTTTTCTGAACATTTTTGACCTGTCATGGGCTGAATCCATGGAAACAGAACCTATAGTTTGGGAAGGCCAACAGCACCTGCTTAAAATCCGACCTATCTGCCCATGAATCCGGCTTATGTTGTGAAGCATTTCGAAGGCTGACATCAGTTTCCTCCTCTACCAAGTGCTTCAGTCTATGAAGGGCACGGCTTAGAGCGTCCTAATTAGTTCAACTAGTTTTGCCTTTTGGGCTAAAAAATTCATGTTGAATGAAAACTACAAATCAAAGCAGGTTTGGTTATAAGTACCTTCAAACCCAGCACTTGGGAAGCAGAGGGAGGAGGAACAGAAGTCGGAGATCATCCTTGCTACACAGTAAATTCTAGGTGAGCCTGGGATACATGAGATCCTGGGGGATAGGTGGAGGGAGGGGACAGAGATGAACTTCAGCAAATACACACAGTAGGACCACACAAATCCCCTTCCATACATTGACCTTTCCCATCGCTGCAGAATTCCCCATCAGTCTGAGGGTGAGTTTTGGTTTTGTTTGATCTTTTCTTTTCTTTTTTTCACTTATTTATTTATTTATTTAGGTTGGGACTCATATAGCCCAGACTGGCCTTTCACTCACTTTGTAGCCCAGGATAGCCTTTGGCTCCCGATTTCCTGCCTTCATCTCCTGACAGGATTATAGGTGTGCACTGCCATGCCTGTTTTATGAGGTGGTTCTATTTCTTTTTTGAGACTGGGTCTCATCTTGGCTTTTCTCTCCATCTTTCTTTCCTTTTTTATTACCTTTTAAAATTCTCCTAAGTTTATTTATCCATTTATTTTGTGTGTGTGTGTGTGTGTGTGTGTGTGTGTGTGTACGCACGCACCCCTGTATACATGCACGACAGAGCATGGAGTGGAGATCAGAGGACAACTTCCAGGACAGCAGACAGCCAGTTGTCTCCTTCCACCACATGGGTCCTAAGACTTGAACTCAGGTCATCAGACTTAGCAGCAGGTATTTTTAGCCACTGAACCATCTCACTGACCCTCTTTCGTTCTCACTGGATAGATTAGCCCAGGTTGCCTCAGCCTCCCAAATTGCAAGATTATTGGCATGTGTTACCACACCTTGCAAGTCACTTTTCTGATTTCCCACAAATTCACACACACACACACACACACCTTACTGATGGAGAGAGGACTCCAGTCCTGGCGGTAGTTCTGAGCAGTCTCCCATTCCCTGATGCCCCTTAGAACCTCCAGCTCTCCTACCTCAGCGCCGAACAGAATCAGCACCTGCAAGCCTCTCTCAGCCGCTTGCACTGCGTGGCACAGGTAACATGTGGGTGGTCTGGCTCCCCACCCCCTGGACACCGCTGGCCCTGACATCTTTCCCTCCCCCTCAGCATGCCCGGGCCCAGCATGTGAGACTCCTGGTGGATGCTGAGTACACTTTCATCAACCCTGCACTCTCCCTCTTCGTGGCTGCCCTGGCCATGCGCTGGAACAGACCTGAGGAAGGTGGTCCCTGGGTGTGGAACACTTACCAGGCCTATCTGAAGGTTGGTGACATGCTCTAAAAGGCTGTGGGTGAGGACCCAGCACCCTGACCCTCCTGGGCCTGCCTGTGTGCCTGCAGGGAACTCACACACGACTGGAGAGGGATGCCGAGGCCGCACACAGGGCTGGCCTGGCGTTTGGGGTAAAGCTGGTCCGAGGTGCCTATCTGGACAAGGAGAGAGCCCTGACACAGCTCCACGGCAAGGAAGACTGCATTCAGCCTGACTATGAGACCACTAGCCGAAGGTAGGGACAGAGCTGAGAGACTGTAGGAGAAATGATAAACACTACTAATGTGTCACAAGGCTGGGGAGGCAGCTCAGTGGGTGTCTTAGGTGGGGCTTCTACTGTGAAGAGACACCATGACCACGGCAACTCTTACAAAGAAAACATTTCACTGGGGCTGGCTTACAGTTCAGAAGTTTAGTCCATTACTGTCATGGCGGGAAGAATGGTGCGTGCAGGCAGACATGGCGCTGGAGAGGTAGCTGCTACATGGTGATATACAGGCAACAGGAAGTAGACTGACTCACTGGGCATGGCTTGAGCATATATGAGAACTCAAAGCCACCCCCACAGGGACACACTTCCTCCAGCAAGGCCACACCTCCCACCAGTGCCACTCCCTTTGGGGGCCATTTTCTTTCAAACCAGTGCAGTGGGTAAAGTGCTTGCCACATGAGCTGAGGACCGTGTGCCACGGAACACATCTATGACTCCAACGCTCTGGCGTGGAGATAAGCAGGTGCTACAGGCTCCCTAGGGGTCAATGCAGCTGGAACACTGCTCTCTAGGTTCAGAGAGACCCTGACTCCAGCAGGAAGGTGCATAGAGCTGAGGATGATATCCAACATTGATCTCTGCCTTCTCCATGTGCGTGAATAGGGAGCACACACACACACACACACACACACCACAAAGCTGCATGTGGTGGCTTGTTACTGCCATCCCAGTGCTGAAGACAGGCAGGAGGATCCCTGGAGCTCACTGGCCAACAAAACCCAACCTAATCAGCAAGCCCCAGGTTCCAGTGAGAGACCCTGTCTCAAAACACAAGGTGGAGGGGGGGCACGGTGAGACAGCACAGTGGATAAAGCATTTACCTCACAAGCACAGTGGCTGCAGGTCAGATCCCCAAAACCCACACAAAAAGCTGAGCAGGTATGGTGGCTACCTGTCATCCTGGACTTGAGAGGCAGAGACAGGGGATCCACGGGGACAAGCTGCTAGCTAAACTAGCCAGAACTGATGATCTTGGGTTCAGTTGAGAGCCCTTATCTTAGTAAACAAAGTTGAGATCCATCAAGAAAGACACCCAGTGGCAACCTTGGGCCACAACCCACACATGTACACATGTGCACATGAATACATAGACATGTATATAAACACACACACACACACACACACACACACACACAAAAAAA
>CABHPH010146997.1:248-20415 GCA_902168325.1 Peromyscus nudipes | reverse complement strand
GGGGGGGGGGGGGGGGGGGGGGGGGGGGGGGGGGGGGGGGGGGGGCAAGAGAGTGCATAGCAAGGGCCTGGCAGATGCTCTTGAGGAAAGTCTGGAGGCTGGAAAGACATCTGGGACAGAATAGCACCTGGGCTTGGGTGAAAATGCATTTCCCTAGCACCCGTTGTGGGCTGGATCCTGTGTCAAGTAAGAGCCTTGCATTCCACTGAGTTCCCACACTCAGAAAGAGGCTCCTGCCATCCACACTTTATGGATAAAGACCCAGCTCCTTGTCCAAGGTCATTTAGTTAAAATGGGGATGAGGGTAGTGTGACTATAAACCTGGGGAGCCTGCTTTCAAAATCGAAGGTGAAGAGAATGTGGCTCCTGGGCAGCGGGAAATGACAGGATGGGGTAGGGGTTAATTTCTTGGTTTCCAATTGGAAGCATGTGTAGAACAGGCTGCCTGTGAGGTATACTTGAATAGAATTGAGAGGAAGGTTTCATGGAAGACTGTTCACCACGTGTGGGGGAGGTGTTGGTCCATTTTCATTGCTATAGCAATCCCACAGAACAGATTGCTCACAGATCGTGCAGATTTATCCCTCTCGTGGTTCTGGGGTCCAAGGTAGGGTGTGACTTACCGAGGGGTGCCTCTCCAGGGTCCCAAGGCTGCACAAGAGCTTCACCTAGCAAAGGGCCTCCAATAGCCCCCCAGCCCCCACCAGTTTCCAGCTGCTGAGCTGGGCCCTGGACTCTGCTTTTTTCCTTGTCTTGTTTTCATGATCCATGTTATGGATGGGTTTGTGCTTTGAATAGAATCACACATTAGTCTAAAAAAAGTTCGAAAGCGTCTAAAGAAAATGTAGGCAGAGGAACAAAAGTTGATCATTGGTTATACAAAACTGAGTTTGAGATGTCTGCAGAAATGGCATGCTCGGACCTGTGTGGACAGAGGCGGCCCAGCGAACTTCACAGGGGATTTGTAGCAGAAGACTTGACAAAGAGGTCTACTCATGGGCAGCTTTCTCTGGCGTCCTAGAGGGCTGATTTCTAGCAAGATGAAGCCACATCCCTCAGACTTTCCACACAACCTGGGCTGTAGGCTCCGCCCTCCCAGCCTCCAGGACCTCCATTTTGAGCCCTTCTTCCAGTCCTTGGGGCAATGGCTCTTCCTTGCATCTTTTCATAGATGCTGTAGGATTCCTTCTCTTCTACCGGCCAAACGTTCATACTCCAATCCTGTCATAGTTACTGAGTCTGTATTAAATGTACCTTGTTCAAATCACTGTGTAGCCTCTTTCTCCTCTCTGGGTTCAGACTGTCACGCTGCCTGCCAGCACACCAGGGACAGCTGCAGAGACAATGCTCGGTCTCTAGACAATACTGAAGGTACGTGGGCACAGCTCGGGACTTCAAGGTGGGAGTCTAGCTTTACAACCAAGTATGGGCTTTAGGAAATGGGAACCTCTCAATCTTTGCCCTTGTCTGTAGTCTGCAGAGGATAAGGGAACACATGGCCTTTGTGTAGACAGAGCAAACAAGCGGTATCAAAGTCATGCTGTGCCTTAAAGCACGTAGCTGATTCTCTCTCTAGGGACCCTTGGACGAGAGCCTCTTCATGGTAGAGCCCCTGTGCTCCTCGGGTCCTTCAGGGAAGCAGGTACCTCCACCCTCTTGCTTTGCCGCCCCAAGACTGTCTCCTCTCTGCATGGTTGCAGTCCACAGGAAGAGGGAGCAGCCGGAAGAGCACACGCTCATGTCTTGAGACCCAGACTCAGAGATGCTGCCTGTCACCTCCATTTGCCTTCCAGTGGGGGCTGAGGTAGGGTGCACTCAGTCATGTGACCATGCTGACATGCCCAGCCTGCTGGGCAATGGGATCTCCAGCAGAGCAGTCCTGTGCCAGCCCTGCTCTATCCTGTGGCTGGCAGCTGCCAACATCCTCCATCCCATTCCATCTCTTCCTCCCTGATCACAGAGCAAGGGTCCAGGTGCACATCCCCACAAACAGTTCAGTAACAGCTTTGGTTTGGTAGGAAACCCAGGCCCCATCACCTTGTTTTAACATTTTAGAATGAAGACCAATAGAGCTTGAAAAAAAATCTTTCCATGCTGAAGAGTCGGAAGTGGTGGTAAGATGAATAAAACAGTCCCTGTGCATCTGTGAGGGAATACAGAGTTTTCCTCCCACGTAACAAATTAGAAGCCATCTGAGACTTGAGAAATCCGAGCTCAGGTTTCCTGAGTCTGCTTGCATATGGAGCAATGGTGGGAAGTTCAGAAAACGATGAGTCAGTTTTGAAGAACTTCTGTGCATGAAGTGGGGAGGCGGCTGGAGGTTTTCGGTGCTGATCTGGAAGACCAGCATGGGGTGTTAAGGATTTCAGGAGAATGAGGACCCAGATCATGCCTGGAGAGTCATATAGTCTGTCAGTTGTACTCTGGGTCCATGTTAATGTCTGTCCACAGGTGCTGCTGGGAGATGATGAAACCTGGAAGAGGTGGGGCCTATGGGGGTGTCGTCCTTAGGTCATTGGGGTTGAAGCCCCATCCTTGATATCTTTATGAATTAAGCATTTTTCTCTGCCTCATGCTCTTGGCTAATGTCTTCTGCCCCTAGCAGAACCTTAAAAAGAAAAGGTCTGCTCAGTCATGGAGTAGAACCCCCAAACCATGAGCCGAAACAAAACTTCTCACTCTATACATTTGTTATTTCTGGCGTTTTGTCATAGTTACAAGGAAGCTGACGTAGAAGCTGACGCCATCTATGATAAGTCAGGGCTTCAGGCACCGTGGGAAGAGTTTGAAAATACTAATCTCCCTAAACCTCATTAGCATACCTTGGCAGGAGACTATCTTGGCCAATCGGAGCTGGGGAAATGGAGGCAGAATGTGAGGGATGATTGACCTATAGCTACAAAGCCAGTCAGAGAGGTTTTAAGACTCAAAGTCAGACAATTTGGCTGCTGGAGTCCAGCAAGTTTTCTCTGTAGAGCACCAATCAGAAAACAGTTTAGGCTTTGACGGTCACATGTCCCCTCTCATGACTACTCAGCCACCAATAGTGTGAAAATGAAAAGTGTACCTGTGTCCCCATGAAACTTTATTGTTGGGGCTGGAAAGATGAGTCAGTGGTTAAGAGTGTACACTGCTCTTGCAAAGGACCAGGGTTCAGTTCCCACTACCTACATGGTGACTCACAGCCATCTATTCCTTCAGTTCCAGATGGCCCAAGGTCCTCTTCTGGCCTCCAGGGTCAACCGGTACCCATGTGGTGGACATACACACATGCAGGCAAAACACTTAAACACATACTATGAAAATAAGTCTAAGAAATCTTTTATTGTTCAACACCAAAGTTACAAGTTCATGTGAGTTTGCAGCATTAAGCATTATGCTTCACCCTTTCGGTTATTTAAATATGTATAAAATCATTCTTAGTTCACTGTTTACACTTCCCTCCCACCCTGTGAACTTTATGTAACTGACCTGGATGCTCTTTAATTTTCTTAGAGATGTCTCCCAACATGATAACATCTGAGCGCTGCTGGTCCCAGGTGCCATACTGGGGGCTCTGCACCTTCCCCTGGGAAGTAGGGTCTGTTCCTGTCATCCACACCAAATAATACAATTGTGCATAGCATAAAGTGGGGACAAGGTCATGCAGACATCAGGAAAGGAAGGTAGGTTTGGGCTTGACTGGGCACTCACAGGGCCTGAGGATGTGGGATGATGCTCCACTGATCCCACTGTCAATAGAATTGAATGACTGAGGGCATCCGCCACTCTGCCCAGGGAAGAGGGTGCTTATCCTGGTAGTCTTGGTACCAGCCCCGAGAGCGATCCCACTGTGGAGGGAGCCCCGGTCAGACAGGAGCTAGCAGCTTGTCTCCTCACTGAGGCCTTCTGTCGTCCTGCTCAGGTGATTCTTCTTCCAGAGCATGGCCAGCAGCGTGTGTCTGCCTGGCCATCCAGGCTGGGGACAAACACAGAAACCTGGATTATGCTGGCCTCATGACTGTGCATTGCTGGGTCCTGGAATTCATATTCCTGGGATGGAACAGGTGGAAGTGAGCAGAGGGGACCTGGCTGCTTCCAGGAACCTGCATCCGCGGTAAGTTGAGTATTTTTGCGTCTCAAAGACTCTGCCGTGACTGTGCATCTGTCTCTGTAGAGAGAAAGCAGCTGTCGGCACCAGGAAGACGAACAGTAGGGCTATGAGTATGACTGCTCAGTCACAGCCTCTGGAGCTCCCTCTGAGCCCCCTGACCTCAGTTCCTGTCCCACATTATCCTCTCTGGTGATAGGGCTCAACTTTGAGACAGCAATGATGCTAGAAATCCAGACCTGGTGCTGGCCGAGTCCTCTTCCTCCCAAGGCCCCAAGGAAGATTCCTTCCCTGCTTCTCCTAGATGCTGCTGGTCTCTGGCAGTCCTTAGTGGTCCTTGGTTTATAGATGCACCACTTAAATCCCTGCCTCCCTCTTCATCTTTATCCAGCAGCTTTCATAAAGATGCTCACCTTACCCATATAGCGTCATCTTAACCACACCAGCAAAGACTCTATTTGCAAATAGGGTCTTGTGCAGGGATTCTGGCTGGGTACAAATTTGCAGAAGCCAAAGGAACACAGTGTAATCCAGTGCTCACCTCTGCATACGTGTTGGACATCCCCCCTCCCCATTTTGATACAGTCTCAGTATATAGCCCTGGCTGGCCTGAAACTCACCATGTAGACCAGGATGGCCTTGAACTCACAGAGCTCCACATACCTCTGCCTCTCAAGGGCTAGGATTAAAGGCATGTACTACCATGTCCTATTGGGTTGTTGGATTTCTCTTTCTTTCTTTCTTTCTTTCTTTCTTTCTTTCTTTCTTTTGTTTTGTTTTGTTTTGTTTTTTGAGATAGGGTTTCTCTGTGTAGCTTTGGAGCCTGTCCTGAAACTCACCATGTAGGCCAGGCTGGCCTCGAACTCACAGACATCCACTTGCCTCTGCCTCCCGAGTGCTGATATTAAAGGCGTGCACCACCACTGCCCAGTGGGTTGTTGGATTTCTTAAAAAAATTTTTTCAATTAACAAATTTATTTATTTATGTGTGGGTGTAGGTGAGAAGTCACATTTTGGAAGATGGTTCTCTCTTGCCACCATATGGGTGCTGGGAATTGAATCCGGGCTGTCAGGCTTATCAGCAAGCCCTCTTCCCAGCTGGGCCACCTCCCTGGCCCACAGTGTTGGATTCCTGAGGCCGAACGGTAATATAAATTAGAGACAATGGAGCAGCTTCATATTCACCTCAGGAGAGAAAAGAGGAAGAGAGAGCAGCATGCTCAGTTCCGGGAAGAGCACGGTGCAGAGTGGAGCGTGTCCTCAGCACCAAGGACAGCACAAAAGCATCCCTTCCAGCGTGGGATTTTGCTGTGTTTCCTGTTCTTCCCGTTTCTGAGGTGGTTAGGGTAATGACGGCAACAGCTGTGAGTGCACACTGACGTGCCCCTTAGCTATGGGTGTGAACAGCATCGCTAGGCAGATTTGTCATTGTGCAGACATTAGAATGTAAGTCTGCAAAGCTGGATGGTGTACCTGGCCCCCAGGGTAGTTGCCTCCCTCTACACACTGCCCAGTACTTTGCTGTCATGACTACTGGGTGTAGTCATTGTGCAGTGGTATTTGTGTACCCAAATGTAGAAAAAGCCCAATAAAAGTGACAGGAGTTCTCAGCTCCACGGTCCTGTGTTGGGCCCGCCACCTTACAGATGGTGTGTTGACAGAAATGTCATTACACGGTGAATAACTGTATTAATAGACATTCATGGTGTGGCTGAGGGTGTAGCTTACTTGGTAGAGTGTTGGCCTAGCACTCATGAAGTTCTGGGTTCAGTCCCCAGCATGCATGAGCCAGGCGAGGCGCACGGCTATAACACCAGCATTGGAAGATAAAGGCAGGAAGATCAGAGGCTCAAGGTCACCTCAGCTACGTAGCAAGTTCTAGCTTAACCTGGGCTACACAGTCTGTCTCAAAAACAAAATAATAACTCACCCTAAACTGGGAATCCCACAGGGCCCCATCCTTAGACAAAGACTATGAGTAAGTAATGACTGCTGAAGAGGGAGAATTAGTCTTTCCTGGGGAGGCACTCTTAATACCAAGTGGTGAGCCCTGAAATACTATACATACATACAAATAATACTAAGTATATATGTATGTGTATATGTATGTATGTAGATCTATAAACCACATAATAAAGAATATATGCATATAACTATATATTATGCATACATACAAGCAACACAAAACACACACACACATATAAAATAAAAAGAGGTCATGAATTTGAGAGGGGGCAAGGTGGGCATGGGGAAGTTCGGAGGAGTTTGGAGGGAGGAGAGGAATGGGGAAATAATGTAATTATATTTTAATTTTTTAGAAATTGCCGTCTGTGCCAAGAAACCAACGTGTAGGTGATGGTCCCGAGATACCACTGCCAGGCTGGGCACCAGGGAGACGGCTGAGACGACCCCAAGACCGTGCCGGACGCCACCTTGGTGGTGGAGATGCTCTTGCAGCAGGTGCGAGACACGTTTCAGATCATGTTGGAGATCACTGGAAGGATCGAAGACATGAGCAGTCGTACTGGTGATCTGGAGAAAAATATCTCGGACCTCGTGACCCAGGCTGGAGTGGAGAACTGGAAGGGGAAAACAGGATTCCTACCGCACACGGGAGTGGAAGGCTGCTTATGTTCGCGCTGAACCCAGAACGTCATTTTCCCAAGACATGAGAAAACCAGTGGCTTTCTGCAGCTAACTACTGTGTGCTGACAGGTTAATAAAGCATGCATTCCTACCACAGCCTGCATAGTCTATAGAGTGTCCCCCCATCCCTTCACCCTCCCAGTTTCTCAAACTTGGTATTTTCATATCTTGATCAGTTGTCTTAATTATTAAACACTAAGACTTTCTAAAAATTGCAAAAAATTAATTAATCAAAAGTTTTTAAAATAAGTATTAAAAAAATCCCAAACGACAAATTCAAAACAAAACAAAGAAACTAAACTACCAACTGAATAAATAAATGGGCTTCCTGAAAGACTAAGCCACGAACCAGTTGTTTTGGAGTGTGTAATAATGGCTCCTTCAGCTCCTGGGAATACAAGTCAAGGTGGGGATGGTCTGCAGAGATGAAGGCATTGCCCGGCAGACCCTTCAGAGTCCAGCCCATCCTCCTGGAGTCAGAACAACCTTGTGCCAGGCCCTGGTCATATGTGCCAGGCCTTCGTCAAATGCGTCTCCAGGATTAAGATGGGGTTTGTGCTCCATTTGGATTGCCCCACGGTTTCCAGAGAGCCTTATCAACTGCTATTTGGACAAGATGGTTTGGCAGAGCCATAAATGGAGGTGGGAGGAAGGGACTGTGGCATCAACACCCACAGGCTTTCTCTTTGCAAGCGGAAGGATATTCCGGGAGGCATATCCGCCTCTCAGGAAACCTCGTGGAGAGTAGAACAGAGGTGGCCAAGGTGGGGGCTGGGACAACCCCATGGCCACCGTGTCTGCCTCTCCTGCCTTAAGAATCCTTGGTGCGTGGGGAGAGGAGGCTCCTGCCTCACTAATTCCTCTTGGTGGAGAGGCTAGGAATTACCGACTAGATAAAGACATTCTATCTAGAGCAGGGGAGGTGCTAAAAATAGAGCTTCCCAAATCCCTCCAAGAGAAAACAAGTGAATAAATTGGCCACAACTGGCCTTAAACAAATGTAGCTACTTCTGCTGAGTTTTCTTTTCCTTTGATTGTTCCCTAGAGCTACAAAGTACACAAACATGTATCTTGATAGACAGTCTCTTTCATTAATTAAAAAAAAAAATCAGTTTCTAGACCCCAACTGTGTGTGAAGTAATTGATACTGCACCATTATGGAGGCTGGAGGTAACTTCTGATAAAATCATCTAAGGCAACCTTTCTGTTCTAGAATAATCTCTAGACTCCACTGTGAGCACAGCCCATGATGGTTAGCCTTTGATTAACTTGACACAATCTAGAATCACCTAGAAAGACAGTTTTGAGGAAGGATTCTCTAAATCAGGTTAGTCTGTGGGATTTTCTGGGGTGGGGGGCATCTTGATTTCAAACCACCACCCCTGACCCCAGCTCATTAGAAATGTAGAATTTGCCTGTCCCAGGATGCCTACATGAGTCATGTATGCACTGAAGCCAGAGGACAGTCTCCCCTGACTCTCTCATTGCTGAAACAAAGTAGCTAACACACTAGAACCAAGATGTATTAGGGCTTATGGCTTCAGGGGTCATTCAAGCCACCATGGCAGGAGGTCATGGTGGACAGGAAAGAGCTGCAGAGAGCAGAGGAGAAATGAGAGTGAGGGGTGGGGGTGGGGGCATAAGCATCCAGACTCCCAAAGTAGTCTACAGAGTATGCCCCCCAAGGACCTCCTTCCTCCTCCTGTCTACACCAGCATCTTTGGGGGGTACAAATCATGTCAGAGGCGTAGCACTGGGCTGGTGGACTCAGCTCGCTTCTTCAGTGGACTTTGCAATATGGCAGATCCCTCTTGGAGTATCCTCTTGGATTCTGATCCCTTCCTCCCTCCATCCCTCCCTTTCTCCCTCCCTCCCTCCCTCCCTCCCTTTCTCCCCTCCCCCCTTCTTTATGATTCAGTGGGAACTAGGAGATCCTCAAGGAAAATAAAGGTGCTGTCACGGAGTAAAGGACAGGCAGAAGGAAGCAGCCTGTGCCCAGGGACATATTCTTTTCTCTGTCACTGTGTCTATGGATGGATAGCTCTGTCACCCAGGAGCTCAGTGAAGGCCAGTGAGATGGTTCAGTGGGTCAAGGCACTTGCTACCAAGCCTGACAGTCTGAGTTTGACCTCCGGGAAGCGACGTGGTAGATGGAGAGGAGGTTGTCCTCTGACCCCCACACCTGCTGTTGTATTGAGCATACACTCACACAATGAACAAATAAATATAGCATTTAAAAACTGTTTAAATCAGGGTGGGGTTCATCACAAGTCCCCTTACATGGTTGAATGGTTTCTTCTCAGTAGCCTGTCTGGGAAGCCTAGGGCTGCCCACTCAGATGGCAGTAACAGAAAAACCTACTAAAACCCAGCGGACCTGTCATAGAGTGTGGTGTTGTGAATGAGGTGCCCCCCCCCCGTAGTCTTGGGCATTTGAACACTAGGTCCCCAGTTGACGGCACTATTTGGATAGGTTTATGAGGTGTGGCCTTGCTGGAGGAAACATGTCATTGGGGGGCCGACTTTGCAGTTTCAAAGATCTGTGCCTTTCCCAGTTTGTTCTCTGACCTTGCTAGCAGTTCAAGATATGGGCCCTCACATGTTTACCATGGAGGAGACACAGTATGATGGAGTAGAAACCGGAAGATGTTAACTTCTTATCCTCACTCAGGAGTCATGTGTACTGGAGTGCAAGCCTGCTTATCATCTACTAATGCCACTCTTGGTCTCCTTTCTAAGTATTTAGACTTTATCCACTCTCATATCTGTTTTCACAGCTACATGTATACATTATAGGCTAGGATCTGTATACCATGGTGAACATGGGATTCTTGTCTATGATTTTAGGTCACCTTGCTTACTTTTTTTTTTTTAATGGGTGCTGGGAATTGAACCCAGGTCTTCTGGAAGAGCAGCCAGTGCTCTTAACCAGTGAGCCATCTCTCCAGCCCTTGCTTACTTATACTTTCTAGGTCCATTCATTTTTCCTAGGAGTTTCACGATTTCATTGTTCTTTATAGCTGGATGCATATAGCTGAACGATATTCCAATGTGTATACATACCACATTTTCATTATCTATTCATCTGCTGATGGACATCTTGGCTGGTTCCATCTCCTTGCTATCACTACTGGAGCAGCAATAGATGTGAATGTGCAAATATCTCTACATGGTGGGGTGTGGAGTTCTCTGGGTACATGCCCAGGGGTGGAATGGCTGGGTCATATGGTAGGTAGTTCTATTTTTAATTTTTTGAGCAATCTCCAAACTGATTTCCATATTGGCTGTACTAATGTGCACTCCCACCAGCAGGGAATAAAGGTTCATTCCCTCTCCATGTCCTCTCTGTTATTTGTTGTTAGATTCCTTGATGACAGCCGTTTTGGCTGGGGTTAGGTGAGGCGGTATCTCAAAACAGCTTTAATTCTCATCGCCCTGACAACTAAGAATGTTGAACGCTTCTGACAATACTTACTGGCTACTGGCACTTCTTCATTTGTGGCATTAGCCCATTTGTGGACTGGCAGCTCTGTTTCTTGGGCGTTTGGGCAGGGTTTCTAAGTTCCACGTTAGCCCTCTGTCTGAAGCATAGCTGCTCCAGACTCTCCCGTCCCGTGGGCTGCCGGCTCTGCAGTTTCTCCCGCCGTGCAGAAACCCTTGAAGGTAAGGCAGCCTCATCTACCACTTCTCGGTGGTGGTCCCAGTGCTGTGAAGGTCACGCCAAGTTCTTACTGACCCAGCACATTGAAGTTTATCTTTGCTTTTTCCTAGCAGCTTCAGACTTTAAATTAAGGTCCTTGAGCCACTTCAGATTCAGGCCCCACCCCCACCCCCGCCACGTGCACCCCCTTTTTTTCTGTCTCTTCCTTTGAGAGCAGTTCTCACTAGGTATCTCTGACTGGTCTGGACCTTGCTATGTAAACCAGGCTAGCCCTTGAACCCAGAGATCAACCTGCCTCTGTCTCCCGAGTTCTGTAACTAATGGCACGTGCCACCACACCTGGCTTCTGAGTTGATTTTTGCATAAGATGAAAAATAAAGATCTGATTTCCTTCTTCTGCATGGGGATTTCCAGTTTTGCCAGCAGGACTTGTTGTATGGTTTCTCACCGGGTGTTTTTGTTACCGCTGTCAAACGTTAGATGGCCATAGCTTTCAAATGTCCACCCTTCCATTCCATTGGTCAATCTGGTTTTTTGTTTGTTTGTTTGTTTTGTTTTGTTTTTCAAGACAAGGTTTCTCTGTGTAACATTCCTGGCTATCCTGGAACTTGCTTCATAGACTAGGCTAGACTCGAACTCACTGAGATCCACCTGCCTCTGCCTCCCAAGTGCTGCGATTAAAGGCGTGCACCACCACTACCACCTGGCTAGTCAACTTGGTTTTTAATGTCATAACAGGCCACCGTTGTCCCTATAGCACTGTGATATAATGTGAAGTCAGGTCTTACGACACCTCCAGCTGTGACCTTTCTCTTTAGGATTGTTTTGGCTATTCGGGATTTTTTCTTTACAATAAGCAGGGGAATTAATACTTTTATTTTGTTCTCCCAAACCGGTATAACCTAATTCACAGCAGTTCACTTACATTTTATAAAAATTAAGCTTTCAAGTAGTAAATATAGTGAAGAAAAATTTGAAAATGGAACTTAAAAGTTGTTTTTTGGGGGAAAAAACTTTGCCAGATTATGCTAATGTCTTAGTAATACTAGTGTCTGCTCCATGTAAAGAAGCAAAGTTCGCAGAGATTGAAACCTTGAAGTTCAGTGCTGCCTCCGTTACAGATAAAGATATATAGCCCAGGGTCCTTCCGCTTATGAAAATATCTGCTTTAGATTTTTACTTTTGAATTGTGTGTGGATGTGTGGGCTTCCATGCGTGCAGTTACGCTTGGAGGCCAGAAAGGGGCGCCATATCCCATGGAGCTGGAGTTACAGGCCGCTGTGAACTGCCTGCTGTGGGTGCAGGAGCTAAACTCTGGGCCTTCGCAAGAGAAGCAGGTGTTCTTCACCACTGAGCAGTCTCCAGCCACCACTTTCTGAAAACATTAAAAAAAAATAATAAATTGAGTAGTAGAGCATGACTCTTCTTGAAGTACACGTCCACAAACATTTACTACAACACAGTTTTTTTCACAGACACTGGGTTTAAAAGCCTCAAGGTGAGTTTGGATGCTCTGTGTCTATTATGTTAGAGACGTCCTGGGATTCCGAAACTGCACTGACTACAAGCTCTCAGGTGCACAGGGAAGCAAAGGAAACACAGATGTAGCTGAGTGCCATGCGAGAGAACAAGAGAACGGTGCAGCTGCCCGGGTGCAGGTCCTGAGGCATCCAGAGGGAAGCGGGGACCAGAAGAGCCCAGCAGGCACTCACACCTTTGCAGATCAAGGGCAGGAGCTGTATTCCCGCGGGAGGAAACACAGGGCACGAGCCGCATTGGGAGCTAAGATCCTGTCTCCGCCACAGCAGCCATGGAAAGACTTCCACGGTGGGAGTGTGTTAGAGCTTTTTTAGTGACAAATCAAGTTCAAAGCCGTTCTGACTGAAAGGGCAATGATTTGAGACTCTGGGGAGCTCCGAGCCCCGGGGCCTTCAGGACTGGGACAGGCTTTAGAAGAAAGTGAAGACTTCCTCAGGGTCCGACTTTGATCTGGGGCCTGTCTGAGATGAGCCCAGCTCCTGTGGGTGTCCAGGAAACTGCTGAATGGGAGAAAACGGGGGGGGGGTGCACCTTGAGGTGGGGTGCACTCACAGATGTCATTGCAGTTTACAAATCCCTCGGACAGACTCCATTCAGCCTCAGCCCAAGCAATTCCACAGACCATGGAGGGCTAGTTTCAGTCACGTGTCAACGCTGGGCCAACCACCGTTGTCAGGAACGCATAGCCCGAATCACGTGACTGCCATGTGACTTGCACGGAGTGCTGGAGGGAAGCCTGGCATGCTGTGGGGAGAAGCCCTACTCCACCCAGAAGAGAACTTTTGTAAAGGAAAGGGCAGCGCTCTCTTTCTGTTTTGAGAACAACAGATACGGCCATGGGAAGGGCCTGACCCAGATGGTCCGCATCGATTACTGGGCAGGCAGCCAGGTGGAGACTGGGCCTGCTGCTGGGCAAGCCTACAACCGCGATGGACGGGCACAGGAATGTTAACTTTCTCTCCAGCACTCGTACCCCACCCTGGGCAAGTATAACAGCCCAAGCCTTTTCCGAATGGCTGAGACCCAAAATAGACGAAGCTCCAAGAAGATAAATAAAACCAAATGAGCACCGCTTGGCTTCCAAACCACATGCTGGTTCCTAGGCAGCCTGCGCTCTCCTGCTGGGAGAGAAAAGAGCAGAGCTTGCGTGGAGGAGGGGAGGGCCAGACCCTGCAGCTGTTTCTGTAAGCTCCTCTACCTGGGGTGGGTCCCAGAGGTCTGGGGGCGGGGGAATGGAGACTACTTCTGCAGGTCTGGAGCAGGCTTAGAATCTGCTTCCCACTCTAGGTGATGCTGATGGTCCTGGTGCCCAACAGAATGAAGATCAGCGTTTGGAATCATCCAGACTGAGGGACAGAGATGAAAAGCTGTGAGCCAGGAGCAGGGAAGCCACCAACACGGCCAGCCCTCATGGTTACCAGTGAGACCGGTAGAGAGGGGGCGGTGAGCCAGCCTGAGAGGGAGATCTGCTTGAGCCCTGGCCAGGCTGAGCTTTCTGAGCTCACACCCCGGACACACAGAGAACTTGTATCAGAGTCAAAGAGGGTGAGAGGAGACCACTCAATTCGTTCTGGAATCAGAGCACAATTATCTCCATGGGGTCCTCCTGGGGAGCCTGAGAGGATGGAAGGCCCACAGGCCAGCTTGATCTATCAGTGATGACAGACACTAGTCTCTAGCCCCTGGTCTGTAAGCCAAACACCGCTCTCCCGATATGCAGGCTTACTTCCTAGATACTGTAGCTGATCTTTAGACGACAAGAGTCTGCAGACATTGTTGCGGAGATTTGGCTTCTGCGCTTCCCAGGGCTCTCTGGTCTTTATGATCTCCACGGAAAGAATTCAGATGAGATCCACAGACTGTAGCACAGCAAAGGGATAGGGCTTATTACAAAGCAAAGCGCTGTCGTAGCCAACGGCAGACCACTGGGGAGGAACTGAGATGGAGGTGGGAGACAGTGGAAATGTGATAACTGGGGACCCGCAACTGTCCTCACTCAAGAAGGTGACAACCTGCAGGAAGACACAGAGATGTTATGTTATTGCTGCCTTTCAGATTTATCTCTGAGCGTGGAGCTTAGTTCGCTCACCCACCTCAACCAGCTGGCATGATTCTGAATAACTTGTGGCCATTTCCAAAAATTGGGCTCCAGATCAGGGAAGTAAAGGCTCACCGTTGTGCCTTGAAAAGGAGAGGAATAAGTTTCATTCCTTGGTGGCTGCCCTCAGGGCCACCAGCCTCTGGCTGACCCGTGTCATTCCAGTCCCCGCAGTCTCAGAAACAGGAAGAGATATGGCTTTGGGCCGAGGCGGTTTCTTCTGGTTTTTGTCATCTCACAGGATGCCGAAAGCGGCCGGCACTGAAGAGAGTCAGCGACGACGCTCCTATTTCTCCCCACTCTGGGCTGCATTGTGGCTGATGCTCCTGACACCAAGTGGTCCATATTTCCCCACAGAGCATCCTTTTCTTTTCTCCGTACTTCTCCTGTCGCCAGCCCTGAGTACTGAAGGTTGAACGCGGAGCCTTGCACATGGTCGGAAAGTGCTCTATCATTTAGCTACACCCAGGTCTCTGTGCTTCTTCAGTCACTGTGCCCTGGAGTTAGCAATTTCTCTCTCTCTCTCTCTCTCTCTCTCTCTCTCTCTCTCTCCCCCCCCCCAATAATGTTAGGAGCCAAACCCAGGAGCTTTGTGCAAACTAAGCAAGTGCCCTGCTACCAAATCCCCCCTCCCCCCTCCATCTAGGTATTTTTTAATCAAAGGGATGAGAAGAGAGCACCATTTGGTTGTATTTTGTAGCTTCTTAATCCCCGTGTCTGCTCTTTCCTTTCCATGTTTTTCTGGACTTTGTGCCTGGATTACATGTCCCGGGGTGAGGAACCTTTGCACGCAGCAGCCTGAAGTCATCAGTTTTTGGAGACACAGGGAGTCTTTCGGAAGGATGAGCAAGCGGCAGCAAGAATGTATTTGCATGGCTGGCGAGCGCATTTCCTAGAACGTTTGAATTAAGTTCCATTAAGAGGCTTGGGCTGGAGCAGGTTGCTCAGGCTTGCCCGTGTGTCCATCCCACAGATCCTGGGTGGGAGGTGAGATTCTGGTGATCTCACAAGTTCCAAGGTGACAACCACCCAAGGATCCCACTTTGCCCAGTCTTAAGAGCCTCAGGCTAGCCTATCTTCTGAGCTTGGGCCTGTGTTTTCATGGTCATTTCAGTGGATTGGAATGTGGGAGACTTATCTATGTTACCCAGTGGGGTCCATCTGCACCCAGGCAACCCCTAGGGAGTGTCCTAAATGAGTGAACTTGGAGGCTGCTAGAGCGCCAGATCCTAATCTGACACCATTCATTGACTTTATTGTGGTGATTCTCACAGCCATGTTAGGTCAGAGCCTTTGCTACTTTTTTTTTTTTTAATTGCCATGACAAAACACCATGACCAAGGCAACTTATAGAAGAGTTTATTTGAAGCTCACAGTTTCAGAAGGTGAGTCCTTGGCCATCGTGGTAGGGAGCATGGCAGCAGGCAGGCATGTTGCTGGAGCAGTAGCTGAGAGCTTACATCTGATCCACAAGCAAGAGGCAGAGGGAGGACGAGAGGAGAAGAGAGAGAGGGAAAGGGGGAGAGGGAGAGGAAGAGATAAAGACAGAGACAGAGGGCTAGAGAGCTAACTGGGCATGACATGGGCTTCTAAAACCTCAAAACCCACCCCTAAAGACACATCTCCTCCAATAAGGTCACATGTCTCTCAAACAGTCCACCAACTGGGGACCGAGGATTCAAGCACATGAGCCTGTGGCTGCCATTCTCATTCAAACTGCCACCATCAGGAAAGACATCTGGACATCTGGGAAGTGTCTGTGGCGTCTCTTCTTGAATTGTGCCTGAACCCTCCTCCATCAGGACCTGGTTGGTAGCAAATACAGGGTGATATTATGGACCGCAATCTTTTCTCATTTCCTTTTCCTGTCTGTAACTGCCCAGGTGGGAGAGAAGACCCCCACCAGCACTTCCTAACTGTACAGAATGAGACAGCGCTCCAGGAACAGAGACCAGCAAACTCTTGCCTCTCCCACAGGCCTCCCCAACGCGTCTGCACACTCTTCTTCAGGAGGCAGTCCCGCGTGGATGGTCTGGGAGGGATGTCACTGGTGCAGGCAGCCAAGTGCAGACCAGGAGTGGTTTTGACCAATGAATAAGGAGCAGGTGGGCGTAGCAGAGATGGTCTTTGTACGGATGCCCCTATAACTGGGCAGCAGTGTCTACACCAGGAAGAGCGAGGCAGGATGGAACCAGGGAAAATCAAGGGCACACGAGAGTCTGATCAAACCCTTTTGCGGGCTGAGTCAAGAATATTGGCCCAACTAATGCGCTGTGATGACTGTCTACATCGAGGCAGTACTCTTCACACAGAGACACTTCAGTAAGAACGTTAAAATAGCAGCAAACATGCTTAAGACTCAGCACGATGAGGGAGCTTAACCTTGGTCTTTCCCAGCTCTGACGCTGTGACTTCCTGAGAATCTCCCCGACAAGCTTAGCGCCTTGTTTCTGGTCCAAGCCTGCCTTCACTTCCTTGTGTACTACGTGTCGTGAGGGTCCCTTTGGCCCTTGACCTCTGCTTCATCCTATTAGCCTGTACTCTTATCCAGTGTATGCCAGAAGTCACCCGGGAACTCATGCACACACACACACACACACACACACAGACACACACACACACAGACACACACATGCCCCTTAGCAACCCCCTGAGCAATGTAACTTCAGAAGCCAAGTTCACACTGCTGAGACTCTCCATGCTCTGAATGTACAGCGTCCTTTCTCTAAGCTCCACCCTCACTCACCTCATGCCTCTACTTTAATTGATGTTAAAATCTTTTCCTCGAGGCTGGGGAGATGGTTCAGTGGTTAAGAGCATGTACTGCACACCCACACACAGATACACAGACAGACAGACAGATAATTAAACACAGATAATAAAAGTAAATCTTTAACCCCCTTATATTTTTCTTTGCATTATTATTATTATTATTATTATTATTATTATTATTATTATTATTATAACAGTCTTGGACTAGCCTCAAACTATGCGACTGTAAATACCTCCTGATCCTTCTGCCTCCGCCCCCTGGGGTGACAGGAGTACACCACCACTCCCAACTTAGAAACTTTGCTCAATAAATCCCAAGTCTGCTTCACACGAACTCACCCTGCAATACTGCCCTGTTGCAAAGCCCGGCCTCGCAGGGCGAGCTGGCAAACCCGCCTCTGAAAAGAACAGGCAGGAGGAAGCCTGAAGCTAAGCTCCCTATCTCCCCTTCCTGTTGCCACTGACAGGAGGGACGAGGGGCCTGGAGACAAGCAGGGTGTGGGGGAGGAGTGGGGGGGAGACAAAGGGCGAGGGGAGAAGGGTAGGGAGAGGGGTAGGGAGAGAGGGGACACAGGAGGAAGTTGGCACTGCTGTCAGGGGGTCTGCTTCCTGGTGCACCCTGCCCATGTCCAGAGGCCTTCACTTCCCCACCCTTTCTCCTTTCTTTATCGAAGCACGGGGGCCTGTGGATTAGCCCATCTGGACCACCATAGCCAGCTCACAGGCTGGGCATCTCAAGCCACAGAAACACACTTTCTGATAGTGCCAGAGGCTGACGATTTGAGATGATCACATGTCAGCAGGTGCAAGGCTCCTGGGCCATCTCTCCTTGACTTGCAGATGTCTGACTTCCTACTGAGTCCTCATCTGGGTCGTCCTCTTAGGACAGCAGCCATATATAGGATTAGGGCTCACCCCAACCCCTACCCTAACCCTGAACTATCTCCCTGAAGACCTGACCCATTCACACTTTGAGGTCCCAGGACTTGGAGCCTCAATATACAAATGTGGAGGGAACATGGTCCATCCCACAGTGGTGTAGCATGGGTCACTGTTTTTCACCAGTTGTGGAAATGTGTGGAAGGGTTGCCAGATACAATGTCGTCCATCTAGTTAAATTTGAGCCCCACATAAATAACCTTTTCATGTATCTTAAATATATATACTGACACACACAAATTTGTTGTTGATCTGCAATTTGCATTTAACCAGCACGCTGTGTTTTTGGCTCTTGCATGGCACCTCACCTTCCCATGAGCCTCTTCGCTAGTCTGCACAGGTATGGGATAGACACCATGAGAAGGGGAAGAACTGGAAACAGGAGCATCGGGGATCTGGGAGGCCCTCCAGCAGTCTCTGAAGCCATCAAGACATTTACAGGTAGGGTAGTCTGGAGGTCAGAGCATGTGTTAAGGGAGTCCTAGGAAGTACCTTCTGCTCCTCCTCAGTCTCAAGTCTTTGTCAGATGGGAAACATTACACAATACTAAAAGGGATTCTGAGCATCCCTGGATGATCCGACTTCCAGTTGTACAAACACATTACATCAGCCGTGAGTGTGACCCAGCACTCAGGATGCTGAGGTGGAGGATGACCGCAAATCTGAGGCCCGCCTGATCTGCACAGCAAATTCCAGACCAGCCAGGACTACACAGTGCGACTCCAAAACCCCAAAAAATCCCCTGGAAAAACAAAATGACCTCTCCAAACAACAAAAGAACCAACATCCTCCAAAACATCACATCATCCCTGTCGAGAGGGTGAGAATCTAGTGCCCAGTTCTGTAACTGCAATTCTATAAGCCAAGTAACTCAGGGAAAGTCTAAGGGGGGGAATCTGGAGATAAGACCCACTTGGGGGCAAAACAGATCTGAACTGATTTGTGTCTACTTATATTCTTTATTCACTACTGTGGCTCATTCTACCTTAAGGCAGGAGAGCCATCAACAAGAAAGGGGGCGTGGCCTTGTTGTTGTGACTCAGCCAACACTCACCTGTAGTGGTATTGTGTTCCCCAAAATATTGTGCACCCTAATAAACTTATCTGGGGTCAGAGACAGAACAGCCACTAGATACAAAGGCTAGAAAATGGTGGCACTCACACCTTTAATCCTAGCACTCCAGAGGTAGAAATCCCTCTGGATCTCTGTGAGTTCAAGGCCACATTGGAAACAGCCAGGCCTGGTGACACACACCTTTAATCCCAAGAAGTGAGCCTTTAATCCCAGGGAGTGATGGTAGAAAGCAGAAAGGTATATAAGGCATGAGGACCAGGAACTAGAAGCATTTGGCCTGGTTAAGCATTTGGCTGGTTAAGCTTTCAGGCTTCTAGCAGCACAGTTCAGCTGAGACCCATTCTGGATGAGGACTCAGAGGCCTCCAGTCTGAGGAAACAAGACCAGCTGAGGATCCGGCGAGGTGAGGTAGCTGTGGCTTGTTCTGGTTCTCTGATCTTCCAGTGTTCACCCCAATACCCGGCTCAGGTTTGATTTTATTAATAAGACCTTCTAAGATTCCTGCTACACTCACCTGCACCCTTCCCACACCTGCCTCCACCAGAAGCTTCCCAGCTGTCCTCCCGCAAGCTACTTCCAGTGCTGGGCTCCCTCTGTGAGCTCTGTCACCACAGGGCAGAGCAACAGGCCTCTTGCCCATGAACTGAAATCTCTGAAACTATGACCAAACAGACCTTCCCCTTTTAAGGATGAGTGTCTTGGGTATGTTGCTACAGTGATGGAAAGCGGCCTTCTCATGTCAACGTTCTTATCTCTGTTTAGACTCACAACTAATCGACCCTAAATCGTTTTACTGGGGATCAGCAGAGATGAGATGGTGCTGCTGTTCACTTCTCCTGCAGCATAACACAATTATGCACCAGTAATTATAGACTCAGAACAGCAAGTTTTCACAAACCGAATACACGCTCTCTACTAATATCCAAAGAAATAGAACCCCAATCTCATAATCCCTAGCCTCCAGATCCCAAAGGACCCTTTGGGTCTGCTCAGTCCCAGAGATCAAGAGGTCACCACTGCTGTGTCTACCCTGGCATCTCCTGCCTTCTCCTGCATAGCGTATCACTGGGATGAGAGGTGTGATCTCTTGGGTGTCTGGTTGTCTCAGTGTGGTGTTCCTCAGTTGCTGCACTGCCCTGCAAAGCTGGGGTTTGCTCTGCTTTACCGTGGAGTAGAACTCCACTATTGTAACACTCTGCTGCGGTTGACTCACCCGCCTCCTGCAGGGATCACAGGGCACACTTTGAGTCGCCAGCAGCCGCCAGCAGTGCTGCTTTCTGATGTCTGACTGCATGGTCCAGTGAGTACACACACACACACACACACACACACACACACACACACACAC
>CABHPH010146996.1:19114-48066 GCA_902168325.1 Peromyscus nudipes | reverse complement strand
GAGGCAGAGGCAGGCGGATCTCTGTGAGTTCGAGGCCAGCCTGAGCTACAGAGTGAGTTCCAGGACAGGCTCCAAAGCTACACAGAGAAACTCTGCCTCGAAAAACCAAAAAACAAACAAACAAACAAACAAACAAAAAAACCCACTCATTCACATAAAATAAAAATAAAAATAAATGTTATCCAGGGACTGGAAGATAACTCCATGGATAAAATGTTTGGTGTGCAAGCATGAGGCTCCAATTTGAGATCAAAGACTCACACAGAAAGGGTGAGCCTGGCAGGGCATACTTGTAATCCTAGACCTGGGGAAGCATGGACAAGTGGGTCCCTGGAGCTCACTGGTCAGATAGCCTAGTGGAATCGGTGAACTCCAGTTGAAAGATCTTGTCTCAAAAAAACAAAACAGGGTAGAAGACACCTGAGGTTGACGTCTGGCCTTCATATACATGTACACACACACACACACACACACACACACACACACACATAGAAGGGGGCTAGTGAGGAAGAGGAGGGTGATCAGCCAAGGCAGAAGAAGGACAAGAGAGGGTAATGGTGGACTATGATCAAACCTATTCTATACATGTGTGAGAATGTCAAAATGAAACCCATTATTATGTGTGATTAATATATGCTAATAAAACCACTTTAAAAGATTTAGTTCTTTAGTTAGAAATGAATAAGCACATCCATCTTATCAGCATGCAAATTTTCTTTCATCTTTAACAAATGGCCAAATTACATATCTACTAATGAACTGTTCATTTAAGTTTTTCTTAGTAACTTTTTAAGCAGTAAATGTCTCAGTTGTGCATCTGTTCTATACATCTAGATTCCTGACGCTGCGAAGAATGTCTGGGGCAAAGGAGGTACAAGTGGCTAGAGTTCAAGAAGCCTCGCTTTAGACTAAAAGATGAATCAGTCAGGTGCACATAGCACATGACCCTTGTTTGCTTCCTCGGCAACCAGTTACATAAAGAGACTTCTGGAACAATCTGGAAAACCTGAATATTGGGACTGGCTATTAGATCATATTAAGATTTTATTGCTTGTTTCGTTGGGGTAATAATAGTATTATAATCATGTTTTTGAAAATACACTCAATGAGCTAGGGTGTTGCTCATTGACAAAGCACTTGCCTAGCATTCACGAGGGGACACACATACACACATTTATCTGTTAAAATTGTATGATGGTTGGTTTTAATGTCAATTTGCCACAAATTAGAGTCCCTTAAGTAGGGAGCCCAACCGAAGAATTTTCCTGATTGCTTTTGAAACAGGACAAAGAGCCCCAAGTGTGGGCAGCAACTTCTTGGCAGTAGCCCAAATAAAAGAGGGCATGGATAGAGGAATTACCCTCACCTTTTGGTCACCAGACTTTCCCTCTTGCCTGCTCAGCCTTCCCTCTGGACACCGAGCTGATTTATTCTGTTGTTCCTGCTGCTGCTGGGTCCTTCGCTGCGATCAGAACCTGCTACACCTAGGATGGACTACAGACCAGAGGGTCTCCAGGACCTGTCTAGGGTTCTGGTTCTAAATTGGAATTACTGAGGTACCCAGCCTCCTTGTGGACTGAGCAACTACCTGGTTCTCGGCTTCTCAGGTGTGCGACACCTTGTTACAAACACACACACACACACACACACATTCTTTTTGTTTTGTTCCTTTACAGAACCCTGACTAATAGAGAGTGTATACATAGGTATTTGCTTTAAATGCTTTTGGAGTCCACAGCCATGGTGCTCTGAAGAAAGGACATCAGATGGATAGACTTCTAAGCAGTCAACATCCAAAGTCGAGAGCGGTGGCTTACACCTGAAATCCCAGCACTTGAGGGGTTGAGGCAGAAGGATAGCTGTGAGTTCGAGGGCTGCCTGGCTAACACAGTTTCTGGATATCCTGGGTTATAGTGACCCTATCTTAAAAGAATAATAATTAAAAAAAAAAAAGAGGTGTGGAGAGAAGGAAGAAGAAAGCCCCACCCTCTCTGGCCTCCAGCCCTGTGGTAACAGGTCATGCCTATGTTATCATGAAGAATGCAGGCTGCCTGGGAAGGAACTCAAAAGTCCTGGATTCCTAGAATGGGAGGAGCATTGTCAAAGCCTGAGGTCATCTAAGGAAGGCCTGGCAGGAGCCTCGGGTGAGCCAGACCTGACCGTCACACAGGCTGCCACCCCGAGTGCGACAGCCTTCTCAGTGGTGTATCTGGAAGGCAGGTCCTGAGTTCATAGGGAATGAATGCTCACAATTCCCGTTTGCTAACTGACACTGAACTATGGCCACCAAGGATCAGGCAAACATCCACAGCTACTGAGCAGCACAATGTGGGGGAGCCACACTCAGAAAAGAGAAGATTCCAGACCAGAGTGGGGCTGATGTCATCGTGCTGTGAACATTCCCAATGCGCCTGCCTCTGGCAGAGGGAAGACTGCCCGTGGGCTGGACATGACTTGCTCTGTAGTAGAGGGGGAGATAGACGAGCCAGTTGAGTGTGCCTTGATTTCACCTCTGTGGTGTCCCGGCTGATCACCTGAGCGTCTTCCTCTGTCCACTGTCCATCAGCTTGTGGTTGAGACAGTCTGTTTCTGTAGAGGAACTCTATCTTACTTTTATCAACCTATTCCTCAAGTTTGGATAGTCCATTTCTGTTGCTCTAACAAAACACCACAGACTGGATGCTTCACAGAAGAGTTTATTTCTCACAGTCCTGGATGCATCAACTGTTCTGTTGTCAGATTAGGGATGCTCTCTGCTTCCTTTTCTCTGTGCCATCATGGTTTAGAACAGCAAAAAGAGATGTGTGTGTGTGTGTGTGTGTGTGTGTGTGTGTGTGCATGTATATGTGTGTATATATATATGAGTATGTGTATGTATATGTGTGTATATATGTGTGTATGTGTATGTATGTATGTATACGTATGAGTGTGTGTATGTGTGCATGTGTATGTGTGTGTATATTTTTATGAGTGTGTGTATGTGCATATATATGTGTGTATATATATGAGTATATGTATGTATATGTGTGTATGTATGTGTGTATGTGTATGTATGTATATGTATGAGTGTGTGTATGTGTGCATGTATATGTGTGTATATATTTTTATGAGTGTGTGTGTATGTGTATGTGTGTGTGTGTGTTTGAGACAGGTCCCAGCTTGCTTGGAACATGCAGTCCTCTGGCCTCAGCCTCCAGAATGCTGTAGAAGTCTCTTTTAGAAGACTCTCACAAAGGCCCCACCCTGGGCTACTGTGTCATTGGGAATCAGGTTTCTATAGGAATTTTAGAACAACATAAACAGTCAAAGCACAGCAGATGGGACCCCTCAGTTACCCCTTGAAGTACAGAGGAGGCACAGAATGCATCCTGGGTATGCAAAGCCTAGCTGTGTAGAACATAGGTCCTGAAGATACATGTGCCGGGATTTCATCTAATCCCACTGCATCTGTCGACCAATTGTATGACCTTGAGCAAAGAGCCCTCTAAGCCTCGGTATCTTAAAAATCAGGGCCTTTAATATTAGTGTGAAAAAAATATCCCATAGAGCACATGTTCAGTGCTGGCACCTGGTAGGTACTGATAAATGACAGCTGTGGCTGCTGTACTATTGTTGTTGAAGCGCAGAGTTGGCCCCGGCTAAGTGAGTTTTGCTCATAGAGGTCAAAGTCCATGTCCAAACAGGAGCACAGAGCTGCATCCACCCTCCTCCCATGAGCCCAGGCTCTTCTTTTCCCTTCCTTGCCCTTACCTTTTGGCTGGTTTCATTTTGACTTAGAGTTTTACTACACTTCCTGGGCTTATCTTGAACTCACAGCCTCCTGCCTCAGCCTCCCCAGTTCTGGGATTGCAGGTATGCACCACTACACCTCACTTACTCCCCATCTCCCATCCCCTGTCATACTGGTCAAGACCCAGCTCTGGAGCATCCTTCTTCCTCGGCAATCTCCTTGGGAAGGATGGTGTGAATGACGATGGACAATTCGATGGCTTCCCTTCAAGGGAATATTTACTTTTATTTGTTTGATGTTTGTTGAGTTCCAGGGTGGGTGTGTGTGTGTGTGTGTGTGTGTGTGTTTGTGTATGAGAGAGAGAGAGAGAGAAAGAGAGAGAGAGAATATATATTATTCCAGGGTATTCTCAGGCTGCTTTGGCCCACCAAGTGTTGAAATTACAGGCGTGTGCTACTATGCCCAGCTAGAAATTTGGTTCTGAGCTCAGTGTAAAACCCAAGTCAGCTTGAAATCATGAATCTGTAAAAATTCCCATGAAAGTCCCCAATTGCCAGCACCTGATAAGTACTTTGTAGCTAGAGTTTTCCTGCCTAGCCCACAGTCAGGACAAATCTCTGTCACCCGCCAGTCCCACAGCCGCTCAGACCCAACCAAGTAAACACAGAGACTTATATTGCTTACAAACTGTATGGCCTGGCAGGCTTCTTGCTAACTGTTCTTATATCTTAAATTAATCCATTTTTATAAATCTATACCTTGCCACGTGGCTCGTGGCTTACCGGCATCTTCACATGCTGCTTATTATGGCGGCGGCTGGCGGTGTCTCCCTCCGCCTTCCTGTTCTCTCAATTCTCCTCTCTGTTAGTCCCGCCTATACTTCCTGCCTGGCCACTGGCCAATCAGTGTTTTATTTATTGACCAATCAGAGCAATTTGACATACAGACCATCCCATATTTATTAAGTGATGAATGAGGGGTTTTTTTAGGCGGTGTTGTGGACTGCTGAGGGACATCCTTTAAGCCTGGGGACTTTCCTGAGACCAGTCTAATCATTCCACAGAGGATGGTTTCATGGTTGAGTTATCCAGAAGGTCAGTCCTGGCCGAGAGCCTCAGACCAGCATGTCTGAGGGTGACAGTGGTGGGTACTGGAGCACTCCCCCCTGGCTGTGCCTCAGATCCACTAAGGTCTGCTTCTATGGGATAGCTTCCCAGGGGGGTGGGGAAGAAAGCTCACCACTTAATTCATTTATGCTCTGATGGTCCAGGCCTGAGAAAAAGACCCCTGGGAGCAATCCTGAAGTGTGGGAGGTTGTGTTAAATGGCTTAATAGATCCTGGCAGCTTCGGAAAGACTAATGGCTCAGCATTAATTGAAGAGGGATTTGCACGTTCAGCTCTTGCTGGCTTCAAAGCATTGCAGACTCCCAACTCCACAGTGGTTATGACAGAAATAGGAACTCTAGAGTCCCACACCGACCTCTTCTCTGGATGCCCCAGCTTGTTTCCTCAACAGTGAACTGAGTGTCTAAGTTGTGTCCAGCATGGGGAGAAGGTCCTAGAGATGATGGGGTAATTGACCTTGTCCCCAGGAGTGTCTCTTGAGGAGGGCAGAGAGTGGGCATTAGAAAGAGTGAGACTGGCAATGGTCAGCAGTGTATCAGAGAGGGTGACTTTCAGGAAGAGTGGATCACGGCTGTATCTGAGGCTGGAGGGGGATGAAGGGGGAGCCTTCCTGGTTGGATGGGAGGAACATAACAGGTCTCTCAGGTGAGCAAACAAGAGTTCTCAGCCAAGGAAGCCCTGTATGAGTCATCTGGGAGCAGCACAGGAACACACACATGAGCCAGGGCGAAGAGCATGTGGGCAGATGAGGTTGGCAGATGCCAGGTCCCAAAGGGCCTAGGCCTTTTCAGGAGTGTTTTGCTTACACTCTGATGTGACTATGAGTCACAAGAGGATGGGAACACAGCTATGACATGTGTAGTTATGGGCTGTGAAAAGCATACTCTGAAAGCACAAAGGACATGTACATGAGACCAGAGACTTTTCAAGAGTCACGATGGTGGCTACCATCTAAAGCAGTGTTGGAAATGCTGCTGCTCTCTCTGTAGCAATGGGAGCTTAGTTAGTTTCTCTGAGCTCATTCCCCAAGCTGAGGAACAGAGGAGAAGGAAGATGGACCTGTTTCATATGCACGGGGAAGCAGGAAAAAATGTTTACATGCCAAGAAGAAGATTCTTCAAGAACCACACTCTTCAATATCTGCATGTCTTAGTTAGGGTTTCTATTGCTTGATTAAAACACCATGACCAAAGGCAACTTGTCTCACATGTCCAGACCATAGTCCATCAGTGAGGGAAGTCAAGGCAGGAACTCAAGGCAGGAGTTGAAGCAGAGGCTGTGGAGGAATGCTACTTACTGGCTCTTCTTGCTCATGACTTACTCTACCTGCTTTTTTATTTCATTAGGGAACACCAGCCCATGGGTGGCGCTACCCACAATGGGCCGGGCTCTCCTAGATCAATGATTAAGCAATTAAGAATTTAAAATAGCCCCATAGGCTTGCCTACAGCCAGATCTTATGGAGGCATTTTCTCAATTGAAAGTCCCTTTTCTGGATTGGAGTGATGACTCAGCTGTTAAAAACTAGGCTCACAACCAAAAATATAAGAGAATCCCTCTTCCCAAATGACCTAACTTGTGTCAAGTTGACATATAACTAGACAGCATACTGCATCTTGGACTTTTTAGACCTCAGAACTCAGAAACAAATGTCTACTGTTTATAGTACCCCAAGTTAAAATAGTAAGCAACCCTCTATCACATCCCCCCCCCAAATTTGGTTAGACAGTATGCATTGGAGATATGGGTCACTCTTCGAGAGCGCTACTGCTTGGATTTCATTGCTCTAGTTACAGGACACAGAGTGTTTGCCTGAACATGGTAGGGACTTCATCACACGTGGCATTGGATTAGTGAGCACCATAGACTGAGTTAATGGACAGCATAGCATATAAGGGAGTCCACATTGCTGAAGTTCTGATGGGGAAGTCTCATACAATCAGCATAACCCTTGACATCTCTCCAGAGAATCCACTTTAAAAACCAAGTTACCACCATCACTTGGTAAATTTAGCAGAATCATGTTTTTCTGGGTCTGGACATGTTATGGCTTCTTTGGTTGAACATGCGGCTCTTACTAGAAGGCAATGCTTAGTGAGAAACATCTTAACATCAGACTGAGTGCAGTAAGATGTTCAGGAGGGACCAGGTGAGCCAGTCTTCCCATCTGTGTCTGAGATGTGCCCTTACCGAAGCGGGTGACGGGGGTACTGCTTGCTCCTCTTTGTTCTCTTTCTCTTCCACTACTGACAAGACAGTTGAAACCATAGAAACCCCAGACGCACCTAATGTCGTGACCTCCGGTTTGTTTGTGTAGTGCCTGTGTTCATCTCCTAGAATGCGTTCAGTGAGCTCTGTTCACACCACTCCCCAGAGCCCATGGCTGTGCCTGGCACACAGTAGGCTCTCCACCACTGTGGACTGAGGGAATGATTTCATGCTCAAGGATTGGGACGAGGAGACAGGTGAGACCAGCCCTTCTCTTATTGGGTATGGTCAGCCTGATAAAGTGCATGATGTGTAAAGCTTCCAGATCAATGGGAAGACCGTGTTTCCAAGATGGAGGAGCACCTATCAGAGACTAACAGAAGAAGAGTTGTGGTGGGCATGGAGGGTGTTAGTTAGATTTCTGTCTCTGACAAGCTACTTGAGATAATCAGCTTAAGGAAAAGTAAGGTTTGCATTGACTCACAGTTTCAAAGCCCTCATTACAATGATTCATTGGCCATATTGCTTCAGGCCATGTAGACAATCATGACAGGAACTCATGGCAGAGGAAGGGGCTGGGGCCCCAAAGTCTCCCTCAAGAGCATGACTCTATGACTGTTAGGTTTTCAGAGCTTGGTTAGGAGACATATCAACAAGTACAGGAGTAAGGTGTGTGGGGTGAGGGCAGTCCTGAAGAAGGCTTCTTCAGTCAAGGAACCTATCCTTAAAGGGTTCTGAGGGAGGAGAGAAGCCTGATGCCATGAGGCAGCTGGCATGGTTAATATGTGATCTGAGCTACGTGACAGAGGTCACAGAGACACCAGATAGAGAAACGGAGTTAGTTAATGTGTGACCACAGCCAGGCTGTTTGGACCCCTGTGGGTAAGAGGAAAGGGGGACCTGGGTGTTTGTGAGAACAGTGGGTGGTCTGTCAGCTCCTCCCAGCAGCACCCAGAAGGAAGGGAGGTTCCAGGAGGGGTTTGGTCAGATCTGTGAGGCAGGAGACCTGGAGAGGAGGGCCTGGACTCCTATTAGTGAGCAGCTTCTGTCCATGAGGCCCCACTTCCCAAAGGTTCCATGGCTTTCCTGTAGTGCCACAGGTTGGAGACCATGCCTTCAGCACTGGAGCTTTGAACAGTATGGAAGCCTAAAGTAGAAGTGAGACTATCCTTAGGGGTCCTCCTGACTTTCCTCCAAACTCCATCCTGTTTGGTTCCCTGTCCATCCAGACAGCACTCGGTGTTCAGCTAGCCGGGGTGTGCTTCGCATTGCCTGGTGCCTGGAGCTCACATCTGTGTGACTCTGCTCCTAGAGAAGGTGGTCAGGGGGTTGACTGATACCCAGTGATACCTAAAGTGGCATATGTTTTTCTTATCTGCACCGTGGGATCAGACATTGTTGGAACCGGTGTTTGCTGGGTAATCACCCTTAGGGGAGAGTAGTATCCTGCACCCATGCTGTCCCAGTGCCATTAGGAGGGTGGGACACTAACTCTCATGCTGGGGACAGCTCCCTCCTCTATGGAGCAAATTCATGCTGTTCTGCTGTCACAGAAGGGAGGGACGTGTCCACGGCCTTGTCTGACCTGCTCTGGGCTGGGAAGACTTTCTCTGCTGTGGACCTTAGATTCACACCTTGATGAGGACAGGGTGCAGCATCTCAGGTCGTGGGCAGGGCAGCCAGGTGCCACAGAGGGAGGCAGCCACCTGATTCACCAGGAGCTGGTTGGTCACAGCCTACATGGAACACAACCTATATTTTATTTTTCCGCAGAAATAAGAGTAGCATAAAATTCTCTGCACCTATAGATGACGTGTATTTAAGCCTATTTGGGCTACTGTAACAGTAAGATTATAGTCTAAATGGCTTATGAAGAAAAGAAACATTTTTCACAGTTCCATCAGCTTGGAAATCCAATAGCAAATCAGAAGCAGATTCCATGAGGGCCTGCTACCTCATAGATGGTGTGTTCATCAGCTTTCCATCACTGTGACAAAATTCTTAAGAGAAACAACTCAGGGCTGGAGAGATGGCTTAGCAGTTAAGAGCATTTGGCTGCTCTTCCAGAGGACCTCAGTTCAATTCCCAGCACCCACATGGCTGCACACAACTGTCTGTAACTCCAGTTCTTGTGGATCTGACATCTTCACACTAATGCACATAAAGTAAAGTTAAATAAATTTTTTAAGAGAGAGAGAGAGAGAGAGAGAACTATGAAGAGGAAAGGTTTAGCTCATGGGTTCAGAGAGTTCAAGACCATTGTCACTTAGCTCCTTTTTGTTGGTAGCTGTGGGGCACAGGACAGGACACTACAGTGGAGGAAACAGCTCATCTCAGGGCAGCTAGGAAACAAAAACCGAAGGGGAGGGGCCAAGGTCCCAACATCCTCTTCCAGGGTGTGATGTAATGATCCACTTCATTCTACTAAAACTTAGTTTCTAAAAATTCCTCCATCTCCCAATAGCGTCACAGCCTGGAAGCTGAGGGTCTGACACATGGGCCTTTGGAGGACATCCAAGAGCCAAGCTGTGTGGCAGAGGTCTTGAGGGCTCCACCTTTCCTAACCTTCTCCCAGAGACCCACCTCCCACCATCGTCATGTCTGGGGAAGGGGCTCAGCATATGAACTTGAGGCTGGGAGATATGAATATTCAGCCTACAACAAATACAAAGATAGAACAGCACCAGTTTATAACATGACATCCCCCCAACACTTTTATCACATCGGGATTACTGTTCAGTGCTTAGAAATGCAGATTCGTCACACTTTGGTTTTGGAGCTATGAGGTAGTTTGAATGTAATTGGTCCCCATAATCTCATAGGGAGTGGCACTATTAGGAGGTGTGGCCTTGTTGGAGTAGGTGTGGTCTTGTTGGAGGAAGTGTGTCACTGTGGAGGCGGGCTTTGATGTCTCCTATGCTCAAGATACTCCCAGTGTCACAGACCATTTCCTGTTGCCTGCAAGCTGTAGGACTCTCAGCTACCTCTCCAACACCATGTCGGCCTGCAGGCTGCCATGTCCCACCATGATGATAATAGGCTGAACCTCTGAAGTGTAAGCCACCCAATTAAATATTTTCCTTTATAAGAGTTGCCGTGCCCGGGCGGTGGTAGTGCAAGCCTTTAATCCCAGCACTCGAGAGGCAGAGCCAGGTGAATCTCTGTGAGTTCGAGGCCAACCTGGGCTACCAAGTGAGTTCCAGGAAAGAAGCAAAGCTACACAGAGAAACCCTGTCTCGAAAAACCAAAAAAAAAGAGTTGCCGTGGTTATGGTTTCTCTTCACAGCAAGTAAAACTCTAAGACAAACTATGTAATATTTTGGTGTATGGATTTCCCATAATTTATCCATAGGATCCTGTTTGTTATGGGGCACACTGATTGTTGTTATTATACAATCTGCAGTAATTATAGTCAAAGCTATCACAAATGCTTTTGAGCATAATCACATTTTGTTTGATAATTCCTAAAAAGAATTTCCTTGAAGTAAGAGCATAAAATTGAAGGATGTGAATACTATCATACTGGGTCAATTTACATCCTTCTGGCCACGGACAGAAAGTCTCAATGCAAGCTGGGTGTGATGTTGCATGCCTTTAATCCCAGCATTCAGAAGGCAGAGATAGATAGGAGACCCGACACTGGTGATGAGGACCAGCCTGATGTGAGAGGCCTGTGTTGCCACCTGAGGCCATGGTGATATCTAGGCCCATGCTGCAGCTGAGGGCCATGTCTGGGTCTGTGTCCCTGAAGTAGCTGGGGTCGGTGTTGATGTCCGTGGCCTGTGTTACCACCTAAGGCCATGGGGATGTCTGTGGTCAGGGCTGCAGTCTGAGGACATATTGATGACCTAGTGCTGTGCTGAGCTGGCCCTGCCCCTCACCGGCCACCTCATCACGGTACCAGCGGGCGCAAGAGAGCTGGCCCCAGTGGTGTGGGCACAGGAGAGCTGAGAGGGTGGTCTGACCAACTCAGCTACCACCCAGGCCCAGATCCAGGGCTTTGAGTTGGTCCACCCCAACATCTACCCCATCTATGACCTGATAGAGAGTGCTAAGGGACTGGTCCGCGGAACCATAGCCACAGGATCTCCATGACTCAGGGCAACAGCAGGATATCCTAGAGGAGTCATGGTGACGGTCCAGAATTGATGGTGTGCCAGAAACCAGAGGCCTGGAACCAGACCTGATCCACTGCAGTGAACATCTGCAAGTAAAGCCATTTGGACAAAGGTATACACTGTGTGGCACACTGTGGCACACACAGCTTCCACGGTAAGGTTTTTGTTGGTTTGTTTTTCTTGTTTTTTATTTTTAATTTTTCTTTTGGGAGGAGGTTACAAGGGTGGAGAGCAGGCATGGAAGGACTAGGAAATGAGTGGGATTGGGGTGCAGGATGTGAAATTCACAAAGAATCAATTAAAAACTTGTGGAAAAAGTGTCAATGGAGATACACATTTTTTATTCTAACTTTTTATTTTGTGTGCACGGATGTTTTGTCTCTATGTATGTCTGAGCACCATGTGTATGCCTTGTGCTCAAGGATTCCAGGAGAAGGACATTGGATCCCCTGGAATTGGAGTTACATAGATGGTTATCAACTGCCCTGTGGGTGCTGAGAATTAAACCCGGGTCCTCTGGAAGTGCTCTTAATGGCGATGCCATCTCTCCAGCCCCATATACATTATTTTTTGTCTTTACTAGTCTTGAGATACTTATTTTGTTTTAGTTTTTCTGTTTTTCTTTTAAGATAATTTTCTAATTTTTAAAATTAAGCACATATATTTATACACTACATGTATGTGTGTGTTTATGCATGTGAGTGCAGTGCCCATGGAGTCCAGAAGAGGACATCTGAACCCCCAGATCTGGAGTTAAAGGTAGGTGTGAGGGACCTGAGGAGGCGCTGGAAACTGAAGCCAGGTCCTCTGCAACAGCTATTAGCAGCTGAGCCCTTTCTCCAACTCCATCTAGTTTTTACTTTTGACCTCTAGAGAGTTTGGGGATCCCCTTCTACATGTCTAATGTTACTTTAAATTACAGTGAAGCTAGCTTATTTGTGGAAATCTTTTATTTTTATATTAATCCTTTTTTGTTGTTGTTGTTTGTTTTTTGAGACAAAAACCTTACACTGCGGAGCCATGGCTTGCCTGGAATATGCAATGTAGACCATGCTGGCCTCAAACTCACAGAGTTCTCCCTGGCTCTGCCTCCCAAACATTGACATTTTTGTTTTTGTTTTTTATTTATTTGTGTGTGTGTGTGCACATGTGTGTGTGCACACATGCGTGTTCATGTGCATGCCACGTTGCATGCGTGTGGAGGTCATAGAACATCTTACAGGAATCAATTCTTTCTTTACCTCAAGCTCAGCTCATCGGCCTTGGCAGCAAGCACCTTTACCCATTAAGTTGTTTCACAAGTCCATTGTGGGAGATTTTTTTTTCCACTGAGAAGCAAAATGACTCCAGTTTAGAAGATAAGAAAGACCTTGTACAACAGGCTTGTCGATTGGTTTGAATTTCCTTCCTGTCACACTCACTCTTTCTGGATCAAACCTCTTCGGACTGCCTCGCGGGCCATGGAGTCCTGCGTCCAAGATGGCTCTCCTCCTGCATCGCCCCTCAGATTCAGCTGAGATTTTACTGGGGTCAGGACTACCACGAGGTCTCACTCTGAGTCCTGAGAGTTAAACACGTGACCCATGCGTGACCACTGTTCCCAGCAGCTGCATCTAGGTAGGGAGTCAGCTGTGCCACACGCCTCTGGGGGCGCAGAGCCTCCTCCCAGAGAAGGGAGGCGCAGGCAGAGCAGAGGATTTCTTAGGGGAAAAGCATTCTGGCAACGCCTGTGATTCTAAGAGCAGCTTCCGAAGGTCGTCATTGCTAATACTGGGACATTTCTGTGCCTACAAGTGAGCAAGGGAAGGTTTAGTGAGGCCGAATAACAGACCCACGGCCTCTAATTATTGTTGAGAAGGAGGTTGGAATCCCAGGTTGGGGGAAATCCAAGGTCAACAGTCCGCACGGTCTCCTGGAGGCCCGGGGATCGAAGACTTGATCCATAGGGAAGTGCTATTGCCTGATGGTGGACCTGAAGGAGTTAATGTGACATCCTTAGACTGTTAGGATTCCTGACCCTTTCCACTGTCCCTCATCCTCCTGCTTCACTATGCCTTCCCGCCACTAGCCTCATGGCTGCTCAGGAGCCTGCCAGTGCCTCAAAGTATCAGACTGGCCTGACCTTGCACTGGAACCCTCACGTCTGAGCTGCAATAGCCCTTTCCTCTTTGTAAATTAATTATGTGGACAGCTAAGGCCCAATGTTCTTCTCTCTTATGGGTCTCTGTCCAGGCCTCCTCTCCTCCAGGAAGCCCTCCCTGACTTCCTGAGGTTATCTAGCTGTCCATCAGCACTTCTTGGAATCATTCTTTCTCAGGGACTTACTCACTGCTCCTCATCCATCTGCCCACCAAACAGTAAGCTCCCGGAGGGCAGGGCCCATCAGGCCCCACTTGCGTTCCCAGTTAGTGAGTAAGAGAACATGAGCGTCAGAGGGCACCGGGCGTGAGGAAGAGGGAAGCAGTGGATACCAGGCAGCCACAGGACCTGGCCACAGGCAAGGGGGCTTAGCAAAAAGAAACTTTTGAAAATTTGGTGTGGCAGAAGAGGAAGAGAATCAGGGTGGCTGGACAGCCAGACACACACAATGTCCTGGGGACAGATACCTTAGCTCCGACTTGGGACTGTCTGAGTCCAAATTCCAGGCCTCCTTCCTGACTCCTTAAGACACTTGGAAAGTTGTCTGCGCCTCCATTTTCTTCATAGGTAGAAAGGGCCACCTATCATAGCAGCACCCAGACTGGGCGGGGAAGGGCCAGACAGTGGACTAGCATCCTCCCTGTCCCCCAATTCCTCTGGGCATCTCCTGTTTTCTTGAGACTCTGCTGGAACCGTGGAGTGCATGTAGCACATGTAGGTTCCAGTAGAAGTGGATACTCTGCATGTTCCTGTCCTGCTAGTCCCTGGACAGCACTGGTCCATTTCCTGTCTGTGAACTGACCGCTCTGGATGTTTCACACCATAGACTTGCATGGTATGTGACACTGTGTGACTGACTTCACCTTAACGTGTTTTCATTTGTTTTACTTTTGGAGACAGGGTCTCATGCTATACAGGTTGGTCTCAAACTTCCTGTAGGGTTGAAGCTGATCTTCTTGCCTCTGCCTCCCCAGTGCTGGGATTACAGGAGTGTGTATCACACCTGACTCACTCAGAGCATATTTTTGAGGCTTATTCACACTGTACTGATTGTAAGTACTTCATTCCTTTTCTGGCCAAATTCCAATGTATAGTAATCCAATGTATAGACCACCCATGGATAGCCCACTTATTCAGTTCTTGGTGGGCGTTTGAGTGCTCACCCTTCTGATGCTCTCCGGTAGTGCTTCTATGAAGATGAACAGTATCTTTCCCCTTAGCTGCAGAGGAGGTATTCCACAAACTCTGTTTGTACTATTTTTTCCTTGTACATGCGCTTCTATGCTATAGTTCAATTAGTAAGTTAGAGATTAGCAATAATAATTAATGGTAAAATAGAGCAGTGTCATGGTTTAACTGTTGGCTTGACACACCTGGGAAGAGGGAATATTAATTGAGGACTTTCCTCCATCAGAATTGCCTAGGGGCGTGTCTGTGGGACATTTTCTGGGCTGCTAATTGATGTAGGAGGATCCAGCCCACTGTGGGTGGTGGTACCATCCCTAGGCAGGTGGGCCTGGGCTGTGTAGAAACCACAGCTGAACATGAGTCTGGGAGCAAGCCAGTAAGCAGCATTCCTCCATGGCTCTGCTTCAGTCCTGGCCTCTAGACCCCTGCCTTGTGTTCTTGTCTTGGCTCCCCTTGATGATGTAAGCCACATAAATCCTTCCCTCCCCCAAGTTGTCTTTGGTCTGTTTTGTCACAGTATCAGAGAAGCAAGCGAGAGAAAAACAGTGTCATTTTTCTTTGTCCCTTGAATAATTTTGTATTAAGGTGGATGAGAGGTAATGTGCACCTTTGGTGTGAGAGGAGATGAATGGAGTCAGCAGCATGCTTTAGTTTGAGGCTGCTACATAAGGGTTACACGGGCACCCCCATGCCTTGAGAGCTGCTCTGGTAACTGAAGGGATGGGAGTATACTCTGCATGTGTATGCTGGGTCAAGGGAAGATTCCTGTCCCGAGCCAGACCGAACACGATCAAAATTTAAAACTTCTCGCTGGGTGGTGGTGGCACACGCCTTTAATGCCAGCACTCGGGAAGCAGAGCCAGGTGGATCTCTGTGAGTTCAAGGCCAGTCTGGTCTACAGAGCGAGATCCAAGACAGGCACCAAAACTACAGAAAACCCCTGTCTTCAAAAAGAAAAAAGGAAAAAAAAATTTAAACAATTGTTTACTTCTGGAATTTTTCATCCAGTGTTTCCCATCGAGATTGACACTGGATACCTGAAATCGTGGAGAGTGACGATTCAGACAAAGGAAGGCAGCTGTGAATGAGGGTTTTTGCTTTAGCATCACTCCTGAATTCTTTGGGGCATGTGAGGAATTTCTGGGTTCTATGAAAACTCGACAGCCTGCTCCCAAATGAGGCTGCTGCGTTTTACATTCTCACCAGCCACAGGGAGAGTTCTAGTCTCTCCACACTCAGATGATAACTTAGTTTCTGGAGTTTTTGTTGGTTTGGGTTTGGCCATAGCTGTGACAGTCTTAGTGTCAAACTGACTGGATTGAGATGTCCAGACTAAAGCATATCTCTGGGTGTGTCTGTGAGGGAGTTCCCAGAGATGCCTGACAGATAGGACAGTCCCTGAGGATGGGAGACCCACCCTGATCATGGGCAGCAACATCCAATAGGCTGGGGTCCCCGACGGAATAGAAGAGAGGGACAGCCAGAGGGTGAGTGAGGTTCTGCTCCTCCTGGGCGGGAGCACCGAAAGCTTCCTCAGCCTTTCCCGGCACAGGCACCAGCAGGACTAGGGGGAGCCCCGGGCCTGCAGCCTGGGACTGGGATTGCATCACTGCTGCTCTTCCCAGGCTGCAACTTTCTGGGGCTACTACAAGGCTCTCTACTTCTCCAGTGTTCAGACAGCTATTGCTGGTCAACCCGGGTTCCAGCCATATAAACCAATTCCATAAATGCATTTAATTCCCATGGGCCCTGCTCCTCAAAGGAACTCCAGCACACACCGTACTGTCTAAGAGGAGCAGTGCAGATGGGCATCATCTCACTTTGGTCTTGATTTGCATTTCCCTGATGACTTAGCTTCTTCCTGCACACTGAGTTGTTGAATCCCAGGCAGATTTTGGTTTAATGGGCTTGGACAATACAAGGAAATGTCTTTAGAGAATGCAAGCTTCCCTTCCCCTTGCCCTTCATAGCCAGGATGCGGGGCTCCCCGCCTGGGTCCTGCTTGACCTCTAGGTGTGTCCACTGTCAGTGGCACCTGGCTCAGACTGAAGATGTATTAGACAGTGGAGTAGCTGAGAGTGAGGACTTGTGGGTTACATTAAGCTGTGTCCTTGGGTTACAGCAGTCCAAGGGTCTGACTTGGCTCCTTGTCTGCAGCTGACTTTAATAACAGTGACTGTCCCACAGAGTCAATAGATGAGATGAACTAATTCCTGAAGCCAGAACTCAGTAAGGGCTGGCTGATGGATTCACAACACACCCCCACTGTTGGGTGTGTTTGCACATGCCTGGCGGACCTGGACACTTCCGCCTAGCCATTTCCAGGTCAAGGTGTCTCGCGTGACCAGGATCCCATGACTTTGCATGGTTGCGTAAGAGCGCGCAACACAGCCATGTGATCTGTGCATGCATGGAGTAGTTACGTCCCTGTATACGCGCATACACCACCCAGCCTTTATAAGCTGGCACCATATTCCCGGCTCCTCCTCCTCCTCCTCCTCCTCCTCCTCCTCCTCCTCCTCCTCCTCCTTCTTCTTCTTCTTCTTCTTCTTCTTCCTCTCCACACACGTGTCTCTCCCACAGGCCTGAGCACTCGTCTGTCCCTTTTATCTTAATAAAACTCTTGTTAGTGGATTCTGTCGTGTTTCGTGACATTTCCTCGCAGGGTAAGAGCACCGTCAAATAACTAACACTGGCTGGTGCCATCCGAGGCATGCTGTATTTCAGCTCCCCGTGGACATGGCCTTAAGCGCCTGTGTGTTCTTCTGCCCTGTTCTCAATCTCCTTGGAGGTCTTTATGGATGAACTATCTCCATTTGAACCACATAAGGACTCATCTCTGTTGTTTGTCTGTGCCAGTCTTCAGAGCAAAAAAGCGTGTCTTCGTATGATGGCACATTTGTGTCTGAGCAAGACTTTGATGAAGGCTTTTAAAGGGGCTGGGAACAGAGTGGGAGAGGTGGACTTAGGAAAGCCCACCTCCTTCACCACACCACAGCTGCCAGGGCAACGCCAAGGGGATGGTTTTCCTCTCTCCAGCTCACTCTCTCCATCTCTGACTTCACCGAGACCCCGTGGCATGCAGCTGGCCTAGCATAACTGAGCATTCCAGAATCCACCTTGACCTTGCCCATTTCCAGCCATGGTTTCCTCTATCCAACCTGGGATTCCGTCATGTTCTCATTTTGGGTCTGAAACATATTAGACAGAAAAGCTCTTAATTTAGATGAAGAATATTCCTTTGAATTTTCACTTGAACTACCCCTTTGAAGCCTTTATTCCCTAGCTACAATGAACCAAAATCACTTCAGTTTTATTTTTTTTTTCTTTGTAGTGCTGGGATTGAACTCAGGCCTCCCTAGTGCTGTGGAAGCACAGCCCACTGGAAATCACTCTTTTCTTTGTGGGAGGGATAAGAGATAGGTTATCCCGGAGCCATTTTGAGTAACCATGGCTAGGAACACAGATTTAGGCTACTCCAAATTCCATGTTCCAACGTGGAAGCAGTTTCATAAAGTTTTTATAGTTCTACAGAACAAAGAAAGTCACAAATCAAGGCAGGTTTAAAATATGCTAATGTATCCATCAGAAAGGCAAGTACAGTGAGATGGGGGAAGCTTTTATATAGGCCCAAGATGGAAACCATACTTGTAGCAAAGACGCCAGATACTAAATGGACTTGGGGGGGGTGGCACTCAGGGTAATGACCTGGCTGTGAGGGCTCTTCCTGCTCACAGTAGGGCAGGATAGCCACCCAAGGACCCCTTTCAGCCAGCAGTGGAGGAGTACCAGGCTCAAACCTGGGGCCTTCTTGTTGCTGACCTTCATTTGCATGATGGGTCTGATGGCTGTCTGTGGTCAGCATGGTGTCAGGCCAGCTCTGATTGATTCCATGGGTCTTGAAGTAGATGTTCCCATGCTTCTCAATTCAATACATTTGGGTGGAAATCCAGCATGCAGCACCCACAAGCAGGGCAGGAGGATTCCTGGGCACGTCCTGCAGGCTCAAACTCCCTACTCTCCTGGAAGACATTCCAGAGCACTTTCAACATGCCCATCGTACCTGCCAGGCTCCTGTGGGCTGTGAGTCTGCAAGGCAGGAAAGCCCAGGTCTTTCCTGGCTTGGATCACCAGATATTGTCACTGCGTGGGCTACTCCGCCCTCAGTAAGGGCCCACTCACTGGTGTCATCCTAGGAGGTTTATGTTTCTGCTTCCAGTGAGCATTTTTCTCCCCCTCTTACCTCCCTCCCCTCCCCACCCCCACCTCCTTCCCTTTCCTCCCTCTCTCTCTCCCTTCCTTCCCCCTCCTCTCAGGCTGGAACCTCTGGTGACAAGAAGCTGCAGACTAAATTGGAGCAGACAGATGACGCCGTGGTGGGCACTCCACAGAGAGGCCTTCAGGCCTCAGGGGATGGCAGCCCAGAACCTGTATGTATAGCTGGGCCCAACTACAAATCTGTGTACATCTCCTCTGTTCTACTGTTTTATCTTCCTTCATTTACTCTTTGACCAAATTCTAGCTCTAGAGAACTGGTTTTTGTTTGTTTGTCTTCCCTGCCCGTATTCTGTAATCCAGCCTCAAGCAGACCTTTTGGACAGGTTAGCTCATGCATGTGCCTCTGGCCATGTAAGTGGGGCCCTTCCATATGAACTCTCAAAGAAGCAAAGGAATGTGTCTGCATATCTTCATACCTGCTTGTGGATTCCCTGGGCTGCATATCTGTCTTCGTTAGGCTCAGGACTGGGGGCTGTAGGGACTGCCCCTTGAAGTGCCTCACATATGCGGAGCATGCTCCTGCCTCAGAACTATCTCAGGCTGGCTGCTCCCTTTGCTTAGCACCGTCTCGAGTTCTCCATGGCTTGCCTTCTATCTTGCCTCCTGCAAGGTTTTCCTCAGGGCTGTCCATGCAGGGCCCGGGACAGTGCATGGCCATCTCACAGCAAGCTGTCTGTCCTTGAAGATCTGCTGAATGAGCTCGTAAGTGAGTAAATGGTACACAGGACACCTGTGATCCTTAAGAAGGTCCAGTTTTGAATAGTAAAGGGAAAGAGACCGGATACCTAACCAAAGGGCCTGGGTTTGAGTGCCACTTCTGTCTATCATAGACCAGGTCACTTGAAGTCAACTGGAAGTGTGGGTGTCTCCACCCCTCATCTATGAAATGGATTCCATGATACTTATCCACTATGTTCTAGACACTTACCAAGCATCCCACCTTTGTAGCAGGGCAATTCGTGCCTCATGAAGTCATTCAGTATTCAGTTCACATAGGAAGGTTTTTGGTTTTTGTTTCCACTAAAAATGTTTAACCTTAACATAAACAAGCCACTTGGCCTAACATCTACTTGGTAAGAAAATCAGAAACTGGTTAAAATGATACCATGGGGAAAAACAAGCAAATTCAGAATCCGGATTCTTCAAGTCACCTGGCCTGGCCATTGAGAGCATGTTGGCTTTATGAAATGACTATAAAGGTGAAGGGCAACTCTCAATTAAAATAATATTAGGAAGTGTGATGGTTAATTCTGAGGGTCAGTTTGACAGGGCCTGGAATCACCACTGAGCTTATTGTCCAGGGGTTACCTAGACTAGCTTAACTGAGGTGAGAAGACCCGCTTTAACTGTGGCCGCAGCGTCTCCTGGGTCGGGTCCTGCACTGGATTGAAAATGACGATCCGGCGGTTAAAGCACTGGCTGCTCTTGCAAGGGACCTAGCTTCAGTTCCCAGTACCCACACAGTTCTCGCTACTTCCACAGCAGCTCCTGCTCTGGGGGATTCACCGCCCTCTTCTGGCCTCCACAGGTACTGCATGCTTGTGGTGCGCATATACACATACAGGCAAAACACCCATACACATAAAATTAAAAATTAATGAATAAAAAAGGAGAAAGCAAGCTAGCTGACCATCAGCATTTATTACTCTCTGCTTCCTGACTATGGCTGCCATATGACCAGTACTCCCCTCTCCTGCTGCTGTTCCTTCTCGGTCATGATGTACCTTGAACCATGAAACAAACAAACCATTTCTCCCATAAAATGGTTTTGTCAGGGTATTTTATTTATCACAGCAGCAGGGCAAGCAACTCAAGAGGCATGAAGTGCATGTTCCTCGCTTGGAATGTAGTTTTTAAAAACATCATTTGGCCAGGCGTGATGGTCTGCCATCCCAGTGTTTAGGAGGTTGAGACCAGAGGATTGCTATGAGTTGGAGGCCAACTGGGGCTACACAGTGAGATCCGTTTTCCAAACAAAAAAAGACAAGGAAAAAATTCTCCATCATCTATATAGGCAAAGCCTAGAAATGATAGCAATGTGTAAAATGCTGAACAAACATGTACTTGGCATTTCGTGCTCCCTCAGCCCAAACCCCAGGCTGGCTTTGACCCTGTGACCCCCCACTCCTTCTTCAGCCTTCCTCTCTCACACAGAGGATGGCCTCCAAAGCCTGTGCCATGCCTGAAGATAAAAGAGCCAGGCAGGCAATCCCACACCCTGGTTGTGGAGGGAAAGATGAGTGGAAGCTTCTGCTCTCCAAAGACATTTCCCTGTACAGTGCAGTTCTTGGACACACCATCTAACCAAGTCCACCTACAGGCTTTTCCTTGTTTTGTTTTGTTTTCTGATACAAAGTGGTTTTTTTTTTTTTTTTGTGGAGCCCTGGCTGTGCTGGAACTCACTTTGTAGACCAGGCCAGCCTTGAACTCACCGAGATTCCCCTGCCTCTGCCTCCCAAGTTCTGGGATTAAAGGTATGTGCCACCACTGCCTTGGCCGGCTTTTACTTCTTAAGAAAGCCTTTTTTCCCCCTTATTTTTATTATTTTAAATCATATATATACATGTGTGTCTTTATATGGATATGCACACACAAAGTGCGGGTGCCTGAAGGGCCCGAGGTATTTGATACCCCTGGAGCTGGAGTTACAGGCAGTTGTGAGCCCCCTTGTGTGGGTGCTGGGATTCAAATTCAGGTCCCCCAGAGGAGCAATACTACTGCTGAGCCATCTCTCCATCACCTCCCCTTTGAAAGAATAACTTTCATTTGTTCTTAGGCAGTTTAATACATGCGTATACTGTATCTTGATCATTCCACCTCCACCTGCCCCTCCCCCCACAGCCCTCCTCCCTTCGTGTCCTTTGTTTCTTGTTCCCATAATTCACTGAGTTCATTTAGCTGCCTGCTGGAATGTTGGCTGCTTTCATTGGCTTGATCTTGTGCAGGTAACCATAACTGCTGTGGGTTCATGAGAGCAACAGCCATGCAGTGTCCGGAAGAGAGCACTCACAGTATGCCTTCCCACCCCCGGGCTCTTACACACCTCCCACCCCCTTTTACATGATGATCCCTGAGCCTTGGTTAAGGGGAAAATACAGGTGCTGCACTTGGGGTTAAGCATTCAGCACTTACTTAGTCTCATCATTTTTGCCAGTTATACGTCCCTGCATTATGACTGCTATAATACTGATCTGCCAGGAAAGCTGTGTATGCTGGGGCCACAGTGCTGTGACGAGATTTGAGGCTTGCTTCATAGGACAGAATGCACGCCCTGGTTCCGGAGGTCATAGACTCCAGGGGCACCAACCACTATTATTGTTTTACTAAATGTTGTCCAACTGCCTTCCATTTATGTTTATACCCAGAGATTAGTGCTACTCTCAGTATTGATGATCTTTTTTCTTGTGGTGTTGAGGATAGAACCCAGAGCCTTGTACATGTTAGGCAAGTACTCTACCACTGAGGTACACCCCAAGCCCTGTATCTAAATACACAACGCCAACTAAATAAACCAAGCTCAGAAGAACAAAAAACCCTATCATCTGATGCACTACAGTGTGGGTTATAATATAAAGGATGTCAGGAAGTTGCTAATGCTGTGATATGAGATTTTGGCAATGTATTTCAGGAGATTTAAATACTGAAGCATTTTGAGACATATGCACATTCCTCTGAAACACTGAGAAAGAGGGAGAGATATGAGAAAAGGAGAGGGGAGGGAGTGTTGGTCTGTTTAAAGAGAAGTAAAGCCGGTACTATGGTCAGTTGACAGCCACGGGAGCTAGGTGGTATTCATGTATTGTATGCTTTTGTCTTTAAAAATAAAATTATGCTTTTTTAGTGTGTGTTTGTGAATGTGAGTGCAACACCCTCAGAGGCCAGAAGAGGGTGTCAGACCTCCCTGGTGCTGGAGTTAAAGGCAGGTCCAATTCTCCATCTTGGCTACTAGGAACCAAACTTGGGTTCTCTGAAGAGCAGGAAGCACTTTTACCCAATGAGCCATCTCTCCAGCCTCGCTTTTTACTTTTTTGGGGGGTATTAGAAAACTTTTATAGTTAAAAGATGCAAAAAACTTTTCTATAAACTGATAGGTATCTTGGTGTGTGCCTATAGTCCCAGATAATCAGGAGACTGAGGCAGGAGGATTGCTTGAGCTTAGGAATTGGAGACTAGCCTGAGTAACATGATGAGAACTAACTTTAAAAAAGAGAGAGAAGGAGGAAGTGAGAGAGGGAGAGAGGGAGGGAAGGTATTCCATGGAACTTTTTTTTTTTTTTTGGAGCTGAAGACTGAATCCAGGGCCTTGTGCTTGCTAGGCAAGCGCTCTACCGCTGAGCTAAATCCCCAACCCCTCCATGGAACTTTTTTTTGTGTATGATATTTGATTTGTGTTCTGACAAATAAAGCTTGCCTGGAGATCAGAAAAGCAGAGCAGCAGCCACTAGACTTCTTACCTCTATGAATCCTCAGACTGAATGGGGACCCGAGAGATCCTGTCTCCACCCAACTTATATTCTTGCTTCCTCCTTTCAGGTGCTGGGATTAAAGGTGTGTGCCACCACTGCCTGGCCTCTATGGTTAACTAGTGGCTAGCTCCACCCTCTGATCTCCAGGCAAGCTTTATTCATCAGAACACAAACAAAATATCATACAACAGCTTTTTCCTACGATTATGTCGTGAGGGATGTGAGTAGTTTGGGTATCCCTTGCTTCTCAATCAGGGGCCCCTGGGAGACCCCCTCTGCTATACCTAGAAGGTGTTTTGCTGGCATGAGTTGGTTTTTTTAAAACATTTCCTGAGAGGAGCTCTGTGTGCAGAAGAAGAATTTCTATTTGAGGACAGATTTTAGAAATCATATTTAGGGCTGGGAAGGCAGCTCAGTAGCCAAATCCCTTTTTGTGCAAGGGTGAGGACCTGAGTTCAATCATTAGGTGTTGTAGCTTGTAATCCCCGTGCTGGGGAGGCAGAGACAGGTGGAGCCCTGGAGGGCTACGGCTGATTTGCCAAAACTGATAAACCTCAGGTGTGGTGATAATGTGTTTCCCAATGTATCGTGCACCCTAATAAACTTATCTGGGGTCACTAGATAGACATAGAGGCCAGAAAGTGGTGGCACACACACCTTTAATCCTATCACTTGGGAGGCTCTCTGTGAGTTCAAAGCTACACTGGAAACAGCCAGACATGGTGACTCATGCCTTTAATCCCAGGAAGTGATGGCAGAAAACAGAAAGGTATATAAGGTGTGAAAACCAGGAACTAAAGCTGGTTAAGCTTTTAGGCTTTTGAGTAGAAGTTTGGCTGAGATTCATTTGGATGAGGACTCAGAGGCTTCCAGTCTGAAGAAACAGGATTAGCTGAGGAATTGGTGAGGTGAGGAAGCTGTGGCTTGTTCTGTTTCTCTGATCATTCAGCGTTCACTCCAATACCTGGCTCTGGGTTTGTTTTTATTAATAAGAACTTTTAAGATTCGTGCTACAGCTGGTGCGAATTCATGAAAAGCCGCTTGCCTGTGGTCTTGCGGGGCCCCAGCTCAGACCCAAGCTACATGCTACCGGTTGTGGTGGCACATTGGTTAGATTCACTGAAGGAGGCAGAGGCAGGAGGATCCCAAGTTTGAGGCCTAGGAGGCTTGCTAAGGAGAAGCTTCAGCCCGGGCCGGGCCACAAACGGTGGCGGTGGGACCATGGAGGCATCAGCTGTTGCTCCGAGTTGATGGCTGCTTCTCATCATGTTGGTGACTGCGGTGATGCTGCTACCCGGGACAAAGGGTTTACTGCTGCTTATTCAGAGAAGAATTGCCAGGACCATCATGTTACAAGAAAGCATTGGCAAAGGTCAATTTGGCAAAGTTTGGTGAGGCAAATGGTGGGGAGAGGAAGTTGCTGTGAAGATATTCTCTTCTAGGAAAGAACATTCGTGGTTCCGAGAGGCAGACATTTATCAGACTGTGATTGCTCCAAACCACAGAGGAGGAAAAAAAATATTCTGCAGGGAACCATGACCACGCCTAACAGCAACTTTGAAATCTTTGAAAGGATGATAGGACCCCACAACGATGATTTCACATGGACTATGGTAAAGCCATTAAGCTGATTAACACCAAGGAAAGATTGGCTTTGGACTACAAACTGCTCAGGACAATTCGAGATGGCTAGCTGAAATGATCCAGATTCACAGACTACTCAACAAGGACTTGAGACAAGCCCTGCACTTTCCCATTATGCAGAGACTGGACAACAAATGATACAGCTACCTCTCCCAGGTCTTGACAACTAACCCAAAAATTTTCTTTTCAGGATCCCCTAAAGATGCCTTCACCCCCAGAAAGCAGGAAGTAATTTTAAGAAAATGAAACCCACATTCCTAAGAGGTGGGGTGGGTGATTTTTAGTCGCTCAATGGCTTTATGGTTAATTGTTATTGTTTACGAAAGTTGGTTGCAAGTTGTTAATTATTAATGGTCAAAAAAAAGCTAAACAAAGGAGATTAGATACAGGGTTCTTGATTAAAAAAAAAGAAAAAGAAAAAAGAAGATATAGAAAAGGGTAGATCATTGAATCTACTCTGAAATAAGGGAAGATATAGAAATGATAAGATAAAAGGTAGATTTTTGGATCTACTCAGAAAAGAAAAAAAAGAGAATATGGGTATGATAAGATAAAAGGGAGATTATTGAATCTACTTTTTAAAAGGAACTACTTGTTTTAAATAGGATAAGTAATGAAAATTTTTATCTAAATTTGTCAAATGATAATGGAGTAGACATTGTTAATGTATATAATGGAGTTTTTTGTCTAAATCTGTCAAATGTTAATGGACTAGACATTGTTAATGTAATTCTTGACTATATATATTGTATATACTTAATTGGATATAGTTTTTCTTGTATTAGTTATAAGTTTTTTAAATTTTAGACAAAAAGGGGAAATGTGGTGATAATGTGTTCCCCAATATATCGTGCACCCTAATAAACTTATCTGGGGTCAGAGAACAGAACAGGCACTAGATAGACATAGAGGCCAGAAGGTGGTGGCACACACACCTTTAATCCTATCACTTGAGAGGCTCTCTGTGAGTTCAAAGCCACACTGGAAACAGCCAGGCATGGTGACTCATGCCTTTAATCCCAGGAAGTGATGGCAGGAAGCAGAAAGGTATATAAGGCGTGAAAACCAGGAACTAGAGCTGGCTAAGCTTTTAGGCTTTTAGCAACAGTTCAGCTGAGATTCATTCTGGATGAGGACTCAGAGGCTTCCAGTCTGAGGAAACAGGATCAGCTGAGGAATTGGCAAGGTGAGGAAGCTGTGGCTTGTTCTGTTTCTCTGATCTTCCAGCATTCACCCCAATAACTGACCTTGGGTTTGTTTTAATTAATAAGACCTTTTAAGATTCATGCTACACTCAGGTCCCAACGAGGCCTGTATCAAAAAGAAAAAAGGAAAGAAAAGGAAGACAAAAGGAAAAAAAGGAAAGAAAAACAAGTATAGAGTGACTGAGGAAGACCCCTGACATTTCCACACTGGTGCACATACAACCACGCATAAATGTGTACATTTGCATACATGAAAATTGTACTCAATATATTTAATTAATACACTGGGGGAAAGAACTCTTCATTTTCTTTAAACTTTTAACTTTAACTAACAACTTTCATTTTATTTATGAACCTAAATCTTAACAATTGCTTTGAGGGGACATTTTATGTTTCACTTAATTAAATCCCCTTATATATTTTAAAGTGAATTTATAAATGTAGTATATTTGACTTTATTTATAAGGACTTCAAATGCTTAACAATCAGAACATTCCCAAACACTTAAACAATTCTAATAAGGATAATAAATTACACTTTAAAATACAGTACATCTCAAGTACTCATAAACATTCCAATATTGTTTACAAATCTAGTAAAATCACAAATCTAAACAATTACTCAATTACACATTTTAAACTGGAATCATGAGGCTCATATATTAAATTCTTTAATACTGACTCCTTTTAAACATGGCAGACACTGAAAATGCCTAGTATACACAGACCGCTGCTAAAACGTGTAGAAAAATGCTCACTCCATCTGAACTCTTCCCAAGGTCAACAGACACTTATGCTCAGAGGAAACAGTTAGGTCAACCCCAGCAACTTGCAGTTTCCACCTCGGAGGAGATGGAGGCAACATGGAAGATTCCGCTTCTCTTGTGACAGGCACAGACAAGAGGAATCACTGTAACAGAAACTCCATGTCTGTGGAGGGGCTGGAATCCCTAGGGCCCAACACTGCCTAAGTGTTCCATCTCTTCTGAGATTTTCTCTGTCTCTCTCTGCCTCTCTGTCTCTGTCTTTGTCTCTCTGTCTCTGTCTGTCTGCCTCTCTCTCTCTCTCTCTCTCCCCCCCCCACTCTCGCTCTCCTCAGATATCTTTGATGTGTTTATTTATTGCCTAATTCTGGTTGGAATCTGCTCCTCATATTCCTCCCCCTGTGCATTACTCCTGTCTAGTGGGGCCACGGCGCTAAGCTATTGAATGACACCCAGGTGGACTCTACATCTCTCTAATGGCTTTGTTTAGCTCCATGTTCAGAACACAAAAGTCATGCTGGAGGTTGACCTGGAGCCCAGAACTCACAGACTGCCTTGTTGCCACACTGAGGGCACAGATGTAAGCTATGCCTCTGGCACAGGTCTCTCCGACACCCCAGTCCTAAGAAGCTGTCTTGGCAAGGCAAGGGCAAGGACCTCTTTCTCTGTGTTCCCCGGATCTGGAAATATTTTCCTGCTGTGCAAGTGAGGGCGTGGGGGAGCCTCTTCAAACCTCGTGAACCCAAGAACATTTTTCCCCTCTTAAGAGTTACAGAAGGCGAGCACAACAGACCTCTACATCTCTCACTCACCCACCCACCCACCCTCTCTTTTTTTTTTTGTCTTTTATTTATTTTATTTTGTTTCTTTGAGATAAGGTCTCACTATGGAGCCCTCAGCCTTACTTATGCTGGAATTACAGAGATGTGTCACCACGCCCAAAGTGCCCTGTCCTCCCTCCCTCCCTCCCTCCCTCCCTCCTCCCTCCCTCTCTCCTTCCTTCCTTTCCCTTCCTCCCTCTGTTCCTGCCTCTGTCCCTCCCTCCCTCCCTCCCTTCCTCTTCTTTCCCGCCTCCCTAACTTCCTTCCTTGTTTCTCCTTTACCTTTTTAATTTTAGAAAACTATGGAGTATTTCAATATGCAAAGAAGGACAGTATAAAGAACACTGGATGGTGCCTTTTATTGTGTTTGTCTGTGTATTTAAAAGTAAGGCATCTGAGTTCAGGGCTAGCTTGGTCTACAGAGTGAGTTCCAGGATAGCCAGAGCTACACAGAGAAGCCCTGTCTCGAAAGCAAAATAAATAACTAAATAAAAAGTGAGGCATTAGCCAGCACTCGGGAGGCAGAGGCAGGCGGATCTCTGTGAGTTCAAGGCCAGCCTGGGCTACCAAGTGAGTTCCAGGAAAGGCGCAAAGCTACACAGAGAAACCCTGTCTCGAAAAACCAAAAACAAAAAAAAAACAAAAAAAACAAAAAACAAAAAACAAAAAACAACAACAACAAAAAAAGTGAGGCATTTGATAGCCAATGCCCTTACACACTCAGCCCTCCTCTGCTCATCCTCTGAGTCTGACCATTGAAGCTATACTTAGCACATAGGTATTTTTCTTTAATAAGTGCATCCATTGTCAACAAAACAGTCCTACATCTTCTGAATTGTAAATAAATGACATCATATAATGTAGCCTTTGGCCATTTGCCTTTGGTAATCAGCAGTATATTGGTTTATAGACAAACAGTTCAATCCTTCTTTCTTGGCTTTCTGAATGAACACGCCATAATGGGTCCATCCTCCTCTTGATGGAGAGGTTGCTTCCATTTTATCTACACAAGCATACTGGAGAGATAGTCTTGCCACATCCTCTAGGGCGCACGTGTGAACCCTTCTCCAGGCATTCTTTGTAGGAGTGGGTGGCTGGATAACGTAGCACATGTGTGCATCTTTGCAGTGGGAGGTCAGATACTCCCACCAGCAACGATGGGAATGTCTCTCCCTCCACACCCCAGAGAACCATTCTGACTGTCAGACTTTGATAGACCTGAAACTCTCTTCTCTCTCTCTCTCTCTCTCTCTCTCTCTCTCTCTC